>RJWT010021973.1:0-17380 GCA_004365215.1 Cuniculus paca
TTTTTAATACCCACCCTGCATCTCCAGTCCCTGCCCCATCAGGCCCCTATTTTTAAATGAGGCATTCCCCACGGGAGACGCTGGTGGGAAAGTTCTCCTGCCCCTGCACACGTGGGTTTCCCAGCGCCTCAGCACCTGCTGTCATTAGCAACAGATCCTGCCACCTCCCCAGTCCCGGAGTCATGCTTTAGTTCAAGCATCCTTCAGCTGACTTACCGGAGATTTTTTTTTTCTTTTTTTTTTTGCTAAAGACTGTGGAGCAGTCATGTCCCCGATTCTTGAAAACCAGTGATCACACCAGGGAAAGAGGGAGGAAGTGGAGAACCTGGGATTATTTTATTTTCCTGGAAGAGGCACAGGATTGAAGTGCATGCATGTGTGTTGGAAGTGTGTTTAGCAGGGTCTGCACTCGGAGTCCCTGAAGTGCGTCAGGCCTGTGGAATGCCCTGTATCTGATCATTTGTTAATTCAGTGGAAGGCGAACTGGATCTCCACCCAACAATGAATCAGAGTTATGTGACTTGGAGATCGCTTCTTTCATTTGGACTCCATGTTTTACAAGCCATCTTAGTAGACTAAAGTTTTTTTTTCTCCCCAAATGTGGGTTATTTCTGTCCATGCTGCATTGCATCATATGTTAATATGTCCTGGTAAAGAAAGCATAAGCAGTTTTCATAACATATTCTGAGGTGAGAGTTCTCGATGCGTTTTTTTTTTTTAACATTAACTGACCAAGAAAAGATGTGTACTTACCATGGCAACCCTTGCGTTCTTCGTGGCTTGCGCCCGAACATATGCAGTTTCAGAATTAGAAACAACTTCATATAGAAATAAACCTGGTCCAATTACAGTAGCCATGTTTTATTCAGAGTTTCAGCACAGCGTTAGGCTGCCTTTAAAATGTTCTTAATCAAAATTTCATTTCACTTATTTTTGTGAGCTTTTAATTTTTCTAATTCCTCTATAAAATACAGAGAAGAAACTTAAAGTGTTTTTGTGTGCCTGTTGGCCTTGGATTTTTAAAAGTTACGAAAATACGGTATACTAACTTTTTACAGTTGCAAAAGTCATTAACCACGTTATCTATGTAGTGTTAATTTCCAGGGGTATTTCTTAGATATCTCTTACTCCAATACATAATAATGGCAATATTTGTTGTACAACCTGATCTCATTGATCATGTCTTAAAATATCCATTTTTGGAACAGCCAAAAACTTGGTAATATTAGATTTTAATTGATGTGTCAAAATTACACCCATTGACACTACAATTTTATTTTATGAATATTGTGCCCTTAGTATAAGACTGGGTCACACACCCCATGGTAAACTTCATTCCATACCCAAATTACTGAAGTCCACGAAGAGTAACCAACTCTTCATAAATTACCATCCGAATCATTTCTGTTAGTGTATTTTCTTCTGTGTTTAATCTTTTTTGTAATTTTTTTTGGAAATTTTTTCCTTTTGAATTATATGATGTTCATTGGCCAAAGCAATTATAATAACCACACCAGCAATGAAAGACACCTGAGTATTTTGTTCTTTTCAGTAACAATGGCTGTTTTGCAGGCTACCATCTACAGCTCATCTGGACTGAGTCCAGTTGGGTGTGTGAATTTGCAAGAGACATTTGGAAAAATCATTGATTCAAGTCTGTGACACAGAACATTTAGTTGGGACAAACCTTTTGACCAGTAGGTAATTCCTGTCTCCAAGGAAAAGTACATTGGAGATGAGTCTAGGATCTTCTGAGCTTTTCACTTTGAACCTTTCTTTTAGGGGTCTTCAGTAGAAGAGTTTGAAATTTTAATATTAAAAATAAAATTCAGTATTAAAGTAGCAATTTAAACCGGTTGTGTAACAGTTATATTCTACTCTGAGGAAATACAGAAGCAGGCTTTTCTGGAATTACCAATGTGGCATGTGTATTTTAACCAGTGGACCTTCACGGATACATTATCAACCCAAGTCCTTAGTTTATATTAGGGTTCCCTCTGTTATGTATTATTTGGGCTTTGACAAATATATAAGAACATTTACCCATTATTTTAATCTCACATAGAATGCTTTTACTGTCCTAAGCATGCTCAAGGCTATCATTATTCCTCCTTCCCTCCCCTGGAACCTTGTTAGGCAGTGAACTTTTACTGTACCTTTCCAGAGTGTCCTACAGTGAGAATCGTGGAGTATGTCACATTTTCAGGTTGGCTTCTTTAACTTAGCCACATTTGCATCTATCTTAAAATATTGAATTGTGGATTGGCCATGAAAACTCAGAATTAAAAGTGTCACTGTAAATCAACAACGTTTGGAGGATGGTGACCACAAATCAATAATCATTCTCCTTTATGAAAGTTTTAGCCATTTTCTGTGAATAAAGTTTTAATCATTAGAAATATTTGTGTTTTCATAGATAGGACTCTAGGAAATTATGCTTAGAAGGTAAAGTGGAATAAGAAACCCTTACTTTTAGAAGTAAAATGTAATTGCCAACAATTTCAGTCAACCTCTTTTAAAACTATAAAATAGAGGGAAGAGTAATTGCTAAGTTATAACTGTGGTACAATTATAAGACAACGTACTACACAAAAGGTGGTGTGAACATTTTGGAAGAATGCAGCGTAAACTTCTTGGTATGAATTAAGTTTTTCTTCAGGAAGGTGCAATTGTATGTACGTGTGTGGTTGTGTAGTGGGCGGCACCATGCGTTTTGAAAGAATGTCATTTAGATAATCACATGTATCTGTTTCCCGTCTTGGTGTTAAGGAAATAGGTTCAGAAATCCATGAGCACCACTTGCCCCCTTGCTTTCCTTACAATACACGACGCCTGAACTGAGATCATAATGACAGTTACCAGTTTCTAAACACCTATCGGGCAGGTCCTTTATTTTAAAATAATCCTCTTACACATACCACTCTCACCATTTCAAATATTTGAAAATTGAGACTCCAATACTGGAAGTGACACAATTGTGTCACATAGCAAGAAAGTGATGGGCCAAGGACTTGGCTCATGAGGCCATGCCTCCTTACCAGACTCTCTCCTTCATTGGCAAAAACCAGTGTTTATTCAATAGCTGAAATCGGTAATCATAGAATAGCTTCTGATTTTTAAATAAGAATTAAGATTTTGTCTTCCTTTTCAAAATGATCTACATTTGACAGTAATGCACCATACTACTTCTGTGACCATCATTTAATATAAGAAACACTGTTCCTTGTTTTCATAGCATGATTAATTCATGACAGAAACATTCCTATTAGACTCTGTCATACAAAAATACATTCAGGATGTTTTTAAGGAAGCAGGTTTTGAACTTGTAGCTGTCACCGACTTTGAAACTATGACGATATAGTTGATAAGTCTCTGGGGAAGTGTCAGATATGCTACTTAAATTATTAATCATAATAGAAAAATCATTTGTCACTCAAATACATTTAAGACTTTCCATGTACACTCATTTTCATGGCATTGTTTACTGCTTTGACAAAGTACTAAAAATATATAAGATTGTTTTACTTTATTATACTTGAAATGAGTAGTAGTTATCGAGGATGAATTATTAAAATTTATATTTTCATTGGCATGATCTGTTTAAATATTTTAACAATGCTACTGCATCAGTTTCTTAAAGATAGCATTCTTCAGAGGCACCAGGGTCGTTTTGCTCTATTTCACTTTCAGTAAGGTTGAGAGCATATTTAAAACTGGGAGATGGTTACATTGTGCCCCAAATAGTAGCATAATGAGTATATTTAGTTGAACAGAACTTTAGAATACTTGTATATGTGTGCTCAGTTGAAGGAAAGAATTAAATTTAGTGGGACCGAAGTCATGAAATATTATGAGAACAAGCCAGAAGCTAGCATTTCTGTTACAGAAGAGATAGCTGATTTGAAAAGAATCAAACGGATCGTGTGAGTGCTATTACTTCTTTATGAGATTTCATAGGCAGAAAGAGAAAGATATGGTACTAGGGGGAAAAACAGTGAAATGGAGCTAACAGAGAAAATATGGGCCAAACAATTTGAAATGAGCTGTTGGACTTAATCGTTGAGAAAAAAAAATATTCGGACGTTTATGCTATTATATTGAAAGAGATAAAAATACTTTTGTGTAGTAGCAAAATATTTTGCAGAATCCTGGCTGCATTATTAAATTGTGGGCTATTAGAAGGTAAAGCAAGAAATGAACCTTGTTGAGATAATGCCTAAGTGTAATGAAGACATTTCTTGTACTGAAGAGGTGAGCTAAAATATGCCAGCTGAGTTTCAAGAATTAATATGATACGAATGATGTAACTAAAACAATGCAAAAGTGCAAATGAACTCCTGTAATAGCAAACATAGATGTGTTCTGTGTGCACCAGCATCGTGTTCACCACCAGTAGGCACCTTACCGAGTCCTGCAGAATGAAAATGTACTTTAAACCACATATATGGAGCAATTTTATTCCACTAAGTATTTACTGTCCAGTGTTATTGTGAATCAGTGTAATTTAGGACATGGTGAATTTTCTTCTCTACAAGTGTGATTAATTTCTTAAAACAATTATAAAAGTGATTGTAATTAAATCCAGTAGCTAGTTAAACTTTGAGTGAGTGTTAAATATTAGTGGTGTCCGTAGGGTAATACTGGATTGTATGCCACATATACACACGGCTGAAATTGCTTTATTTCACACCACAAACACGCCTAGCTGTAACCTTACTGTTTCATAAGTTCATAAAACTTCAGAGCTGGAAAGAACTAAAGAGGGCTTCACTTTATGAGAGAGGAAACCGAGGCCCAGCTAAATCTTCCTTCTTGTCTAAGGTCACAGGGCTGATCACAGGAGAAACAACATTGGAACCAGATCTGTTATCCTCCCACCTGAGGCAGTAAGACAGCACCCTTGGAACTGGTAGAAGCTTTTATCTACCTGAACAAAGTGAAAGAGGAAAAGGGACCTTAACCTAATAGATCTAATTAATGTAGCCAGCCAGCATCATGACACCATCCAAAACACATTTCTTTTTCATTTGACTTTTGGCCTGCATTTTTCCCTGACTTTTTATTTGGCTTAAATTTTTTGGACAATTGCCTTATCTTTCTACTTTGATTTGACTGTCTAGGCAGACCATAATGCAATAAATTTAACATCCATTAAACATTCTATTTTTAAAAAGATGCCTTTATTTAAGAAATATAGAATTAATTTTCATTAATATCGAAGTATTCTAAATTTGGATACTGTGTCCTCTCTTAATGAGAGTTAAAATGTTCTCTTCAATTATTGATTCCTTTATGATAATTTCAGCTAAATGAATAGTGCATGATGGAAAAATGTTCAATTCATGTTAAATAAATGAATTCTCCTCTAAAAGTGCTAGTATTATTAAAGCCCTATCAATGAGTTTTCTTCCAAAAAACAAGAATGATTTAAAGTGATATTAACCCTCTAGGAGAGCATTCTAGTAAGAAAGACAAAATATGATAAGTTGGAACTTGTAAAACAGACCCATTCCTGTGGGTGTTTTCCATCCTTCTGTGAATCCTGTTTTATGTTTATCTGCTTGCTAGCTTTTCCTACCCTCAAATATCTCAAGTTTGTTTTCTGCAGATAATAAGCATGCCAGGGAAACTCAAAGGTCACATTGAGAAGGGTTCTTTGAAATAACAAACTTCTTCTTCAAAATACTTGTATAGTATCTGTTATAATTTAGTTCTTCTGTCATAAGACATACTTGAAATGTGTGTTAATGTTTCAAATATTTCAGTTAATATTTTTTCTATTGCTAAAATTATCAATTCACTTTTTCTAGAAGCTTTGGTTGCTGGGAAACTTAGGGAAAGATGTCTTTCAACATACTATTGTAGAACTTTTTCAAAATGATGGCGTAAATTTCCTAAAATATGTATTTACATTATAAACAATGAAATATAAAATGTTGACAAACAAGAGTATTGATCAAGCAAGATATACCTTCACAGTCCCATCTAATAATTTTAAAAAGGCAGATTAAAACTTCCAGTGAAAATCATGTTTAAAATTGAAGACACATCATGAAGACTAAATTAGTGCGTTACATTGCAGCACAGTAGCTCAGCTGCATTTGTAGAGTGCCGTTGCTTGTGCTGGCTTTGGTATATACTGTGCCCGGGCTGAGGGGTGTGATAGAATGGAGCATGCCTCTGCTTCTGGGACTGCAATCCCACACACCAAGTCACGCAAGGAATCTGAGTGTCCTCCAGCTGTGTGTTAACAGTAAGACAAGATGGGAGCTTCTTCCAACCCAAACTTTGGCTTAACTCCCCATCACGATACCTGTTTTTGCCCTTCAGAATTTTTAATTGAATTGAACTTACTGAAGTATTATTTAATGATGCAGTATAATAAAAAAAAAGTGTTTAGTGTTTATTTCCTCGTTCGATTTTTCTAAGGTTTGCTTTCTTCAGGGAAAATCATGACCTCGAAACTGAAACACAGTAGGCATCAACGTGAGATGTAAAGAAAAGTGACTGAGTGCCGAGATCCTCTTTTATACTTTGGTACAAGAAGAAACTCCTGGAACTTATACCCATGTTTAGTTTGCATTACAAAAATCATAAAGCAGATACACTTTATTAAAATTAATACACAGAGTAAGGGGCTCACATTCCATATTCAGATAGGGACATATTGTTGATGTAAATATAATGGATGGCTCATTTAAGGAAAGATAGCATAATGGACAGTGATGGCGAACCTCTCAGAGCTTTCAGGGATGCATGTAGCCTGTTGCAGCTTATGTGCTGTAGGTTCACCACTGATACAGAGAAAACAGAGGTAAATGCCTTGAGAATGCATAAATTAAAATGTACTGGCGAATAAGGAGGTGAGAGCAAAACCTATAGAAACTTTTTAAAGATTCCTTTTAAAATTTTTGTTTAAGTGGATACATATGTCAATCTCTTAGTTCCAAGAACTTGCTTTTTATGTCTCCCATTCTAAATATTATCTGTGACCAAGAGCATTGTCTTCTGTAGCAATTGGTGAGTCATATATCTTTGCTATTTATTAATCAGTGTAAATTTACACAGAAAGATATGGTATAATGGTGACTGCTAACCAAGTAATGTAGTAGTGTCTTAGTCCATTTTCTGTTAGTCTAACTGAATTCCAAAGACTGGATAGTTTATAGAGAGTAAGGTTTATTCAGCTTTGGTTCTAGAGATTGGGAGGTACAAGATCCCAGGGCCACATTTGATGAGGGCTTTCTTGCTGGTGGACTCTGCGGATCCCCAAAGTGATATAGGGATCACATGGGGAGAGTTTTGCATTCAAGGGACAGAGACTTTAGATAGCTCGTCAACACATTCCTGCATGAATGGGCTCTGTTCTCCTCATCTAACCACTTGGGGATCATGTTGAACCCTGGATCTTGGGCAAATCCTCTACTATGGAGCTACACCCCCCAGCCTTCTGATCACCTCTTAAAGACCCCACCTGGTCTCGTCTTTTATTATCTCACAGTGGAGGGCTAGGGATGTGACTGTGTGATAGAAAGCTGTGTAGTGTGCATGAGACCCTGAGGTGGGATGGGGGAGCTCACCATAGGGACAACATTTTAGCATGAATCTTTGTAGGCACAGTCTCGCTGTAACAGTGAGTGCTTGCACTCAGTCTTGGGGATCCACTCATTACCCCTCTCATCCCCACATGCAACCAAAGCAGTCCCAAGCCCACAGAGCCCATCACTTCTTTGCCTGTGTAGAAATACCCATAACAGGTAGAAAGGAATATGTTCTTAATCTCCTTCCCCTTTTATTCCTGATAGGATTTCTTTGTATGATCGTGTGTCAAAAATAGGAGTACGGAGAAAGAAAGTCATATTTGGGCTCAGGGAGCACTGATGAATACGTTTTTGTCCTAAATGTTACCTAATGGTTTTAACATCACTGTCTGACTATTGAGAGAATACCATACTTTTAGTGTAGAAGATAGGATATTTTATTGGGAGTTAAGAGTCATAGTCTATGAGCCAATATTATTTTTAAAAACTGTAGTGGCTTCTAACATTTACATGGAAAAGGAAGGCAACAGAAAGCCCAGGGATACTGCTTGAAAGGCTTGCACTGTCCCCTTCTGTATGTGAGACAAATGAGACATTTCTCTTCAAGCTGAGTAGTGATCACTGCTAACTGGCAAATGCTTTTTTACAGTAATTAGTTGAATGTAAAATATATTGAATATATAGCTGTTTAATATAACTTAAGAATCCCCTGATTGTATTCTCCACCTTTTTTAAGCGATTAAACCTTTAAAGTGTGCGATTTGTGTAATCACCAAATGATCATTTCAGGTTTTTTTTTTCTTTGAGATACGTCAGTAGTTGGCACAAGCATTTCTAACATTGTTTAAGTGTTTAAACAGGTGTCCCCCAAACCAGCATATATATAAGGACTCATTTGATTGTTTTTATCATAGAAAACTGACTTGCAACCTAGAGCAGAGAAAATATGCATCTGTGACTGAATGGTTTTACTTGTGCTACTGAGCGCCTTCAAGTGACTGCCTAGCCTTTAGCGCAGTTCTTCTCAATCTGTTCTCTTGCCTCTCTGAGGGCATTATAGGAGTGTGATTCACTTTTCCTCCTGGAAATGAGGCATGCTAGTCACTTTGGCCAAGGCAATGTAAACAACAGCAACAGCAAATGAAGAGCAGCTCATCAGTGCAGAAGGCTTCATGACTCAGTGTGTTATTTGACCATTGCTTGATGTAGCAGTCACAGAAGCCCAGAGCAGGATAGAGCCTGCATCAGCGTGGTCTGTGAACAGCTACGCTAAATCAAGTCTTCCTGATGCACATGAATTCAATACAGTTTATGAAAGAAATGAAGTGTTATTATTTTGAGCTTTGGGGAATTGTTTGTAACTGTAGAAAAATGCAGCATTTCCTTCCTCTCAATTTGAAAGTGAAATTCTAGTTAATGAAGGTGGAATACTGAGGTCTAGTATGAAATGTCATCCCTAGAAAGATGCTATCTGAGTGTGCTTCTAATTTAGGTTTTCATATAAGCATGTATTGTAGTTTATGGTTGATTCAAGTTTTAAGAATTATTTAAAACATATAAACTCATTTGAGAACATTTTATACATTTTAAGCACTTTGACTTTCTCAGTTTTTAATTTTGTGCACAGTGCATTTCGATAGTGCAGAAGTTTTAAAAACTATGCTGCTGACCTTAACTCAGTAATGTCTCCTCTGATTTATAAACAAATCAAAGAAACCACGATGATATATATTTTCTCATTCATGCACTATTGCGAAAAGTTTTATCATAAAAATTGAGTTAGTGATGGGGATATACCTCAGCAGCACAGCAAGCGCAAGGTCGTGAGTTTGATTCCCAATAAGCTCCCCCCACAAAAAAAAATGAGTCAGGATTTTGGTAGTAGAAATGAAAAGAGGTGGATGATACTGAGGTTTCTTTGTGTAAGGTATTGGATTCACTGCCGATAGAAAGGATTGAAATAAGTGCTGTTTCAAGGATTATTCCAAGATTTCTGGTGTGAGAAACTGGATAGAATGAGATACAATTTGTTGCCTCGAAAATGCTGGAGAAGTGTCTAATTTATTCAAGTATAAAACTATAACACCGACACTAATATGATGAAAACTAAGTAACTGGCTGACATTTTGGAGAAGTTTGACTCGGATCATCAATTAATAATAAACACGTATGCCTATATAAAATTTCTGGAAATGTATTGAATACCTTTGTAAGGAAAATAATTCAAGCCTCTTTAAGAAAAATAAGTTTTCAAATGAATGAAAATTGGATATGCAAAAGAGTGACTTGCTTTATATTGCTATCTTAGTTTCCTTTTAATTCTTTTTTGGCACGCAAAAGAAGCATGAACGCATACCTATCCTTGTGAACACTGATTTCTTCCATCTTTTTCTGTCATGCTCTACAGTTTAGACAGAACAGTTGACTTCTGTGCCTTTTACACTTGGATTCTTGGACGAGAAGAAGGGTATTTGCTTGCATGTAGCATATTTGATGTCCATTTAAATCCATTGGCCAAAGCAAATCACGTGACGCAGCTCGTCATGGCGGGCAGATAAATGGGTGCACGTCCATGCTAGCACAGAGGTTCACTGACGCCTTTAGGAACTGACAAATCTCTGTCCACCTCTTGGGTAGTGGGTTAAGCATTTGCATGGTGAAAAACAGTTTTTACATCTGAACTGCCTTCAAGTAGAGTAGCATCAGAGGTCATAACATAGTGAATGACACCAACTGTTGCGTTTTTGGGCTCTCTGCCTTGGCTTCTGGATTCTGGTCAGCATGCAGCTCTGGGTAATGCAGTCAAACTCCTCAGTATGTTTTATTGTTTCCTTCTTTGACTGAGTCGAAATGCATTTCATAAATTTCTCAAATAAATTACCTTTCCTTTGCACTCCTCTGTTTCACTAGGTTGACGATCCCTTAGAAAAAAATGGCATTTATTCAGAAATTTAGATGAATATCAATTTATTTTAGCTTAGGGGAACAGAAATTCATATGTTTGTAAGCATTGAAAGTTATGAAATAAAATTTTATTTTCTTATCAAGATCTGGAGGATTTGTGGTTTGATTCAGATTTTAAAAATAGATATACTTTGCAATTTTTGCAGTACTTTTGAATTCATAAAGCCTGAAATTCTTTTTAATGTTCAAAACTTTGTATGTTTCCTTTTTGTTCAGGTCTACTGCATCTAAAAGTTTGGATTATAACTACGATTTATTATGACCCCCATCTTCACAAAAGAAACATTTTTGTTTTGTTAGTAGATGGAATCATTAAATTTGGGAGTTTTTCCAATTAATTAAATTCTTCAGAAGTACATAGATTAGAACATTCACATTTTTATAGCCTTAGTGTTCTTTTGAAACCAGTTGGAATTCTACTTTGAAAGATGACATGGTAACCTTTAGGATAGGACTTTGTAAATATTTTTATGATTGTGGAATGCTTTTTATCGAATAAAATATTACAAAGAACTCCAGTGCTAAAATAGAGACAAATAGGACTGCTGTGTTTAAAATGGCTATGTTTCATGTTCATGAATTGTCACACTGAAGTATAATTATTTTATAATTTCTCACTTCCTATTTTAACAGGAAAATATCTTAACCTCCAACTTGGGAAATTATGTACACATGTAAGCGTTTCTGTTATTTTTAGTTACAGATTACCCATAATCTCAGGGTTGAGCAGAGTTATTTCAGTCATGAATACAAAGTGGGTTGCATTGCATTAGCTCTCATTTTTGTTTGATTGACAAAGGGTGATATTATCCACACAAAGACTCAGTGAAGTTCACTTTATCAGATCCATTATCAGTGTGTGTGCAAAGCCTCTCCAGGACAGAAAGGTATTTGTGATGCTAGCTCCGCTTCATAATATCTCTGGCATCCAGCTGACTGGGCAAAAGGGCAGAGAAAACACAACTGGAGGGGAATCTCAGGCAGGTGAAATTATTTACTCACTGTGATGAATGTGATTCATCAGGATAACTTTGGTTTTGGGATCTGGGTCTTTTACTTCTCTAACTCTAAATATCCTGTAGTAATTATTTGTTGTGGAAGTGATCTTTAGGCTGATCAGCAATCAAATAGCTTCAGAAGTAAAGATGGGTGGAAAGATTTCCTCAGAAATCCTTTTGTGGTACGCATAACTCAGAAGTATGTGGGGGTCCTTTGAAGGGTCTTCTATTTTAGATGACATGAATTCTTATTACTCTTTGTTGTTTCATTGGTATTACTTTCTTCCCATCTGCTGCCCCAGCCTTCCAAATTTTAAAATATTTGTCAAAATTACTTTTTGCTGGCATCTATGGTTTGGTGATATGCACAGTAGATCTGCAGCTAGATCAAAGCCATGGGTTTAAACGTTTTGCTGCTATTTACTGGGTAAGTGACCTCAAGACATGTATTTTAACTTCCACGTCATAATTTAGTCATGCTTAACATGAGCATAATAACAATCACTTCACATAAATGCGGTGAGGATCAGATGACTCAAGAAAAACAGTCCAGCGCACATACTTTAATGACACTTGGGACACGCATTCAGATCACCTTACCCCCTCCCCAATTACAGTGATCATTGGTTTGCTATTTCTTTGGAGATAAAGACCAGATTAATCATTTTTCTTATAAGGCCCCAGTGCAGTTATTATTTTTGTTCCACCTTTGCCTCCTACATGCTCGAAAACAATCATCTTCTTGAAAAGACAAGTTTCCTACAACTTTCTGGTCTTTACACCTAGTAATCTGGTTAACTGCTGCATTCAGCTGTTAGCTTCTAGTGCATTTCCCCATTTGAACTGAGTGGTTGCATCTGGAGGAAGCCTCTACTATCACTTTCTCTTTAACGCTTTACGTGTAGCGCAATGTTACAAGAGCGTTTCTTGCATGTGAACTGCTATGCTGATGGACTGTGGAGTCTTCTTGGTGTTTTGAAATGTTTTATCCCAAGCACTTACAAAACTACTGATATGAACTTATGCATAAATGGAATAAGAGAGGAAAATACAGTTAATACTTATTTAAGACTTAGTATCATCTCAGGAACTCATTGAGAGAAATATGTATGTATGTACATATATATTTTTTTCCTGGTGTAATCTGTATGAACTCTGAACAAATATGAGTTTTATGAAAAGGATAACATATAAATCATTAAAGTTCTTTGTGCCATTTCAGGGGGAATTATATGCAATTGATAGACTAAAGAAGTACTTTTATTTGTTACGGAAAACTTGGAGAATTATAAGGAGGTTTTATTACACATTATAGAATATTCTAATTTTTTTTCTCAAGTCATACCCTTACCATTTATATAGCTCAGGCCTGATGAAATTTAAAGCTTTTAGAAAGAATAAAAATATATAGAGAGAGAGAGAAAGAGAGAGAGACAGTCACAATTACAAGTAATCTGTGCTACTAATATTCATTTGCACCATAAACCCAAAAAAGAGAAGTTTTGAAGGAGCCTAAAGATGTTAAGAATAAAGTGGGCCATCACAGTACACATTTCTTGAAAGTACAATGTGTAATAAAACACTTGCGGCCAGTTAAATAAGCTGACCTTGTCAGAGTGACACAGCCAGCAGCCACAGAGTTCAGAAAAAACTACATAAACTATTACTAAGAAATAAATCCAAAGATTTTTTTACTTAGAGATCCGTTCCATTGTTTATCTTAAACATTTATAAGATAATCTCTTTGCTTCCTTTCTACCCCAGATGAATAGCAACCACTAAAAGTCTTAGCTGCCAAAAGGGATTCTTACAATGCTAAGCCTGCAGAATTGCACACAGATCTGTAAAGAATGGAAGTCTACTGTCCTTTTGGATCTATGGTTGTTAAAGACTAGAGGCAAGGAGAGCTGGTCTGACACTTGGCCAGCCTCACTATCTCTGGTTATGTTAGGAGGTAAATCAAAATTTTCAAAGGAAATTAATTTAAATTCTTTTCAGTTTAACTTATTGATCTATTTCAAAGTTTTTTTTAAAATTTTATTTCCATCTCCCTCCTTCCCTGCGTGTAAGAACTTCAGTATTACTGCCCTTGGTCCTTCTAACTGCAGTCTCCTTTCCCCATGAGTCAGGTTGGTCTTTGTGAATATCTTATTTTCAGAATTGATTTTTTTTCCCCAGAAATCCTCAATAGTTTCCCCACTCATAAAGTTTCAGTTGAATATGCTGAGGCTTGCTGTGGTCAATTCCACTTTCCGCTTTCTCCCTGTCCTCTGGGCCTTCTTGAATCATGTGTTTTGCTCCGTTGGAATTGAGCCGAGTTCTCCAGTGAGACCTCCTGAGCATCCAGGGTCAGGGCTCAGGCCCCACAGATTTCTCTTCCGCTGCTCACCTTGAAGTGTAAGCTTTGAATCCAAACCTTCCTCCCTTCTGTCCTGCTCTTGGCCCCACTCTCTGTGAGAGAGGACAAAGGCACAGAGGAAACCATGAGCTTCCTTGTGGTATTCTTTAGGAAACCACCAAAAGGAGCTTAAGAAGTCAGGTCCTACTATTTGAAGCCTCACAAATGCTACCCCTCAGCATTCATTGAATTCCTACTTTATCGAATTCCTTTTTCTAACAGCCCCATTAACTTGTCTCCAGTCACAGCGAAATAGATGTTCTATTGATTATAAAGACTCAGTGTGAAAACAGAGTGGGGTTTGGGGCAGGAGCGAGGGTTTCTGCTTTGCCTTCCCCAGCTATGAGACTGGATGAGTTTGTCTCAGTAAGCTCTGGGTCTGTAAGTTATACAGAGCAGCTGTGTTCACATAGGGTGTTGAGGGAAGAGTCAGAAAGGGCCTACCATGTGCTTAAAAATAATCCAATAGCCTTTGGTAACTGTTATTTGCTCTTCTTTTAATTAAAAAAAATTCCTTTTTTTTTCAATTTAGTTGATACCCATGTCTTCTTGCTTGAACTATTGATGTAAAAAAAAGGCACTTTTGCCTAACTTTATTCTTAGTATTTTCTTAATATTTTGAGTATAATACATATTCTTTATAGCTCTAATATACTATGTTTTGTTGATTACTAGCCAACAAAATCTAAGGTTAAAGAAACTGCATTTATTGTTAAACCCTGTGCTTTCTGTTTGCTGAATTCCAAGGAACAAAATGGGACCCAAAGGAATCTAGTAATTCCTAACATGTGCATACTTTTTAAATAATGTCATTTGTAGAAGGCACAATTATCTTGTTTTCAGTATATTCCATGAAGAAATAGATAGATAGATGATAGATAGATAGATAGATAGCTGTTGTTTGTCCCCCAGGGATATTTTTAAGTATGTAAATGGTGAACTATGATGTAGTATCATAGAGTGTTTCACTGGGTGATAGAAAATGTCTTCCTTCTCAAGTCATTCCTTTTAAATTATTGGGCATATAACTTATTCACCCAAACTTAATATCTTTGACTTTATTCTCACTTTAGTATTATGTTTTTTCTTATAGTTTCATGATTGCTAATTCCTAAATAGTTCTCAATTTTCTTTTCCTCTTTGTTCTCATGTTCGCCCTCCCAGTTGGCGTTTTAGCATCCTCCCTGCCCTCATCCAGTGTTTTCAGGTTGGCCATTGCTGACTTTCACTTCCGCTGGGCTCTCCCTTGGCTTAACCTCCATTGGGATTTTAGAACTTGAAACTCTAGGAAGTGTAAATTCAGTTGAGACATTTGGTTCAACCATCACCAATTCCAAGATCCCAAACTCTTTGTCACGGATTACAGACCCACACCGTAACTTCTGCTCTAATGTGCATTCATACTGAGCTATGAGAAGCTCTGGAAATATCACCGTGTCTCTCCCAAGCCTTGCCATCTGCCAGAAATAGACGTAAACTCTTACTCATTCTTTCAGAATTCATTAATTCCGAATTTCACTTTTTCCATGAGGCCTTTCTGTGCCTTCATCCTTCTTGCCTCTCAGGGAACGTTAGTGATATTTTCCTCTGTGCTTTGGAATTAATTTGTATATATTCCCACTGTAATGCTAATTGTGTTATGTTTTAATTGTTTATGTTATTTCTTTTCCACTAGGATAAGCATTATATTACTAGAAATAGCATCTTATTGTTTTTTTGTGTACTGAGCTCTTGGTGCTCGGCACCTGTTAATAAGAAAACATGGATAGAAAAAGAATGAATGAGGCCGATAGGAAATTAACAACTAACAAACATATATATATAACTCCACCAGGCATAATGTGATCATACTTGTATTCACAAATGTATATTTCTTCTTCTTCAATGCATTTGAAAGAATATACTATACATTATGCTCTCTAAATTGAATGTATAAACATTAAATAAAGTAAAACCAGTGCAAAATAGGGAGAAAGTATGACTTTGGCATTGTGATACTTGTATTTGCATTCTAGTTCTAACAAGTAATAACAAAGAAGTTTGAAACAGTTTTTGTAATCCTGGTTTTTCTTTTATCTGCATAAAGGAAATAATAGTTAATTTTCCTCACTATTTGGTCATGAGAATCAAACAAGATAAATAAATGGAACTCTCTTGTAAACTACTAAGGACTAGATGTTTTTAATTTAATATTTTAGTGGGTTAAAATGTATAGCCATGGTCATAAACTCTGATGTGTCAACATAAAACTTTTCAGATCTGTAACTGATAGGTTTTCCTTGCACAGTACTTGTTATATTTCTCTTTCCTTGACACATTTATCAAGTGGCTTTTTGTTTAAAACAGCACATTCCCCTTTCCTCCGCCATGTTGGTGTGGTGCTGCCGGTGCCGTGTGTTGAGGACATATCCTGGGAGAGTCACCTGTTCTTTGTTGTTTTGTGTGGCTTCTGCCAAGGTGCTAGAATAATGGGTCAGCTGCCCTGCATCCACCTGCTCTTTCTAAAATTTCTGTACCACCAGCCGAGACTATTCCTCAGTCCAGCATCAGTTTTTTATGTCCCTCTTGTCCCAACTTCCTGTCCTTTCAGACCCACCGTCCCTGTAGGACTTTGTGCTCAGCTCAGACATGTTCTGCTTAGGCATTTTCACGCTTTGTTAGCACATGAAGGACCTGGACCCGTGGAGCTCTTGTCTGCAGACCTCCGACAGTCTGCTAAAATAGATACCCTGTCGCTCAGTTAGCAATGATCCAAGGTGTGCTAAGAGAATTGCAGACCTCCAGGGTTAGACTTTGGAAAGAGAAGCAGAAGACTTGAATAGAAGATGCCGAGTGTTATTTGGATGTTTTTGTTGCACCCACCCTGACCTTTTAATCCTACTAATGGGCCCATTGTGAAGCACCTACTGCTCTCCATAGTGGAGGTTTTTCCCTTTGAGTCATTCCCCCTTCTAAATGGTAACACACCTGTTTCTTCTGAATATGGATTTCTGTTGTTCAGTGACGCATTCTTTTGAATTCTGTGGCTGATAGTCCTAATGCATGTCCATTTCTCCTGCCTTGATACTTACTGTCCAGCTTTTACAATTCTAAGGAAAACTTCTTTCCAGCAACTGTTTGGCTTTCCAGCTATTGTGTTGAATAAGGACTTTATACACTCAGGTTTGAAATGCAAGGCTGAGCAATGTTTCCTTTGTTCTTGGCTATATTCATTTTCTCCCTCTGCAACGAAGGCCACCAGCTCCACATTTTCAAGGGGCAGGAAAAGTACAGAGAAAAAATGCAGCGAAGAATATTATCCTTGAACTAGCCACAAACATCTGCTCTTAATGTAGTTAGTACAATCACTTAAAATTTAGAAAGTCTACATTTTCTTTAAGTCAACTACCTACCATACTCCAAAATTTTTCAAAAAGATTGATAACAAATTTGGTTTTGTGTTTCTGGGTCCCCAACTTAAAATGAGATCTATGTTGTTT
>RJWT010021974.1:0-17383 GCA_004365215.1 Cuniculus paca
TCCCTTTTCTCTGCACCGCTTATGTTTTTCTAGCTGCCTCAGATTGAGTGAAAAACAGCTCAATCAAAGATGGCCTCAAAAAATTTTGCAGACTTTTGCTGGAATATTTGTAGTTAATGAAATTTGCGAAATTAGCTCTGCAATTTCCTCTCTTTCTCCAGAATTACCATAGTCTAATTGTTTTACAAGTCATTTTTTCTCTTCAGAGCTTTCCATTAATGTCTGACCTATCATGCAGCTCCCTCTTCAGACCTTACCAAGAACTCAACCACTGTCGTTCATCCTGGATGTTTGATACTTAGCCGCTTTTCAACACGTTGTTCAAACTTTTATCAAACTATTTTGAATTCATTTTAGAATTAATGTTTCAGAAGAAACCACACAAAAGAAAACATAAATAAGTGTGCCTTCTTTTGTTCTTTAACTTTCCCAAAGTACAAGAGCTACATTTTATTATAGTCTATTTCGTTTACTCTCCAATTTTCTTGAAGTATTAGGAAGTTTGAGTTACATATAAATGATCTTGTTGATGAGTCATTTTTCATTAAATTGAGAAACGATAGAGCCAAGATTCCAGAGTATTCTGACTACAAAACATATGCACTTAGTTCCTACATTCATAAGAAACTGGAAGAATGGTGAGATCATTAACAAGAAGAAGATCAATGTGTTGGTTTTAAATTTAAATCTGAATCTAAAGTGGCAAGACATGCCAATTATCAAGTAGAGATTTTCTCTGTAAGCAGATGAAGGGCAGACTTGAAGATACTGGTTTGTTTTTTTTTAATCATCTTACACAGCATTGCTAAAGCCTTAAAAATGAATAGGCTTCTGAAAAATAGTTTAACAACCGAAAAAAGCCTCAAAGATTGAGCCTAAAGAACATTCACAGTAAATAATAAGGAACAAGTTGCAAAGAATGTAAGAAGCCATAGGCAGCTCATTAGAAGAACTGTGATGCTAAAAGAAAAAATAATAGGAATGAATTGCTAAAATGAACAAAATAAATTAAGTTAAATGTATTTGCTTCACTACCTGTAGACTAGCCTTAATAAAATAGATGTATCTGTACATGCATCTGCCTTCCTTATCCCATCTTATATATCAGTATTTATTTTACCATTTTTATCATCCCAACGATATTTATTAACTATATTAAATATTTTCTAAATAAAAAGAAATAGGATCATAAAGGTAAAGTTACCTTTTCAAAGTAGCAATGCCATTAAATGATGAAGTTGGGATTTAAATATATGTCTGTACAACACTCAGCCCATCCTGTTAACCAGTACGTGAATCCTAAAACAGGAAACAGGTGCAGATGGAGAACATTTATAGGTGTTTGAGGATGTGACCTTAAGTAACACTGACTCAACAAATAGTTGTTAAATCTATCACACAGTAAGGGAGTTATTCTTCTTTCCAATTCTTAAGTTTGTTTAATGACCTCAAAGAGGAGGTTTTAGTTTGAAGAAAGTATTGCTGACGTACCTCTTACAGTTGCCAAGCTCTGTTTTAAACAAAAAGATAATAGGCTTGGGATCAGAATCTTCCATAGAACTAGGTGATTATCTGCCCATCCACTTACCTTCCTTCCTTCTTCTTTCCTTCTTTTCTTTTCTTTCTTTTCTTTCTTTTCTTTTCTTTTCTTTTCTTTTCTTTTCTTTTCTTTTTTTTTTCTTCTTGCTCACTGTGTCAGAGGCCTACTTGGCACACTGCTTCCGTGGGATGTGTGTAGGCCAAACAATGTTGAGCTAGGCCTGAAACCAGCTCAACCAAACTGTCTCCATTGGCTTTCCAGGGTTAAATATATAAGACCCTGAACACCAGCCAGTAGTTAATTTTTCTTTTAACTACTTAGAAGTGAAATTTTCTACACTTGTAGGAAATAAAACAGGACTTGCGTAAAAAAGAAAATCTCAGTAATAAATGAAAGGTGACTATTACTTTTCAAAGCTTGTGTTGTTTTTGTTTTAAACCGCTCCGCTCTTTCAAAACTACGCAATAGTACGCATGTTGCCCTTCTCAAGAAAGACGCAGATCAGTTGCTGCAGAAGAGTATCGTGTGAGCAAGGATGAAAGGAAACATGGAAAAGAGGTGTCTCTACCAGTTAGTACTATTGAAAGAAAAAAACTTGACTCATAACTCTCCTATGACCCAAATAACAATAGTTGTTACAATAGCTTTGCACCTTTCAATGTATTACCTCATGAAGTAACTACGAAGTTACTAGTGTGTGTGTTTTGGTTGTGGCAAGATCTGTGAGTGTGCACCTGAAATTGTCATTTTGCAGATAAAGACACTAAGGCCCAAATTTGCATAATTGTTCAGTGGCAGAGCAGAAATTTGTGCTTAAACTGCTGATAAGACTTTGTCCACCCTCCACCACCTACTAAGCCCCACTCCACTTGCACAAACTTTCTGACTGTACTTTTGTGACATTTGTAAATTTTCAAAGCCACCCTGGATTTTAAGTGGCATGAGGAGACTTGGAAGTTTTAAGATGGTAATAATCTGAGAATATCAAAGAATAAAATAGTAAAATAGGACATTCAGATCAAAAAGGTTATAGATCTTTGAATTCTAGCAGCAACAACAAAACACCTATGAAGATGTTTTCAAATAGATGCATGGGCAAATGTTTTGTAAAAGGTGAAAACTGGAGAAATTTTATGGTGTTTCTGGTTGACTCAGTGCAAGGAAGAGAAGATAAAAGTTCAGTTTTTTTAGACAAAAATTATCCCAACAATTCCTCCAAATATCCTTCAAAATTCTAAAAAGTCAAATAAAATCGTTGCTAATTAAATGTTTATTATAGATAATTAGTGTGATCAAAATTTTCACAGGTCTTATCTGCCTGCAGGTTCAAATGAAGCTTCATTAACATTTATACTCAAATTTTATTGTCACTCTTCACAACATAACCACAGGATTTAAGCATCACTTTTCTAACCCCACTCCTAGGCAGTAATTCATTGCAGTTTAGCAAGGATTCCTCAGGAGCTGTGTAACAACACATGGGCAGCAGTACTTCACGCTTTTCTTTTCTGGCCTTTGCTCCTATCCACTGCTCACAACCCACTAGAGGAAAGTACCTGGGTAGTATAATTGCTACAGTGACTTCTTTGGAAATGTTTCTCTGCTTAGGGGATTGTGTATTATTACCTCCCAAACCTGCATGACTTCAATTTGTCAAACTGCATTGTGCTTCCTCCACTGTGTCTGCATTCAGTGGGGCTCCTTTCCAAATTCCAGTTGTGCCTGGATCACCTGGGACCCAAAGCAGCTCTAATTACACTGTGGTCTCAGGAATTCTTTTTGAAACAGCTTTTGCTTTAGCTCTCTGGTTTCCTAAAGCTCAACTAAGAAACTTCAGGGTTGAGGAACAGGCACCCCACTATCTTGCTGGAGCTGCCCCATACATACCTCTCACACAGGCAGATGTCAGGGAGATCACAAACCAGTCTGGTTTTCGGACACACTACACCCACATTTTTAACTTCCTTGTCCACGATTATTTTTAACGATTCCAATTTTTATATGTAAGAATTGTTTTGTTGAATGCAGAGGGATAGTTTTAAGCGTAATAAGCCTCTTTTTGTTTTTTCAGATGGCATTTTGCTGTATTGCCCAGACTGCCTTAAACTCACTATCCTGTGGCCTCATCCCTGCAAGTAGCTGAGATTATAAGCATGCACCACTGTGCCTGACTTAAGCCTCTTTCCTAATCAATGATCAAACAGGGACACATTTTGTAAGATAAATTGATTTGGAATGGAGATTCAGCAAACTTGTTTTCAGCTCTTGACACTGAAATGACTAATTGAATGGCCCCCCTCCGATCATTTATTTCTCTGGCACTGTATTTTATTCAAAAGATTGCATTTCTTGAATACATAAATTAAAAATTCTCTAGAACCTCCTACTTTCATAATTTCAAGTGAAACTGTTATTTGAAATCATTGGTAGGTTGGCTAACTGCATTTTCCCAAAATAGCAGCACCAGTGTGTAGCTCAGCTTTCTCTTCTTTCAGTGTGGCATCCCAGAACAGGGGAAGTTTCTATTTCCTCCTTTTGGATCTATAATTTTGTGCTCACTTCAGCAGCACATATAATTTAAAAAAAAATGGATCCATAATATTTTTGACTGTTTGAAAGTGACAGAAGTATGGATTCAGACTGCTTAACTTCGGAGGCTACATCATAAAAGGAAAAACTGTGTAGCCTGTCTCTGTCTCTCTCCCTCTCCCTGTCCATCTTTCTCCCTCTTTCCTCCCTTCCTCCCTGCGTCTCTCTGTATCCATCCATCTGTCATCTATCCAGCTTTTTCACTGCTTACTCTTAGAACTCGACCCACGTATTGTGAGGAAGCTCGAGTGACACCAAGGCCATGTGTAGGTGTTAACAGACCACAGTTCAAGTTAAACCCCCAGTCAGGCCAGACATATGAGTGAATGAACCTTCAATGATTCAGCCTTCAACTTTTGAATCTTTCAGCTGAGGCTTCAGACACCAAGGAACAGAGAAAAGCTGAGCCTACTGTTCCTGTCTGATTTCCTGATGCACAGGAGCCATGTGACAGAAAAAGTGATTATTATTGCTTCAAGACACTAAGTTTTGGGCAATTTGTTAGGCCACCAAAGTAACCTGATACTACATAGATTGCTTACTCTATGCCAGGCCCCATATTTGTATCATTTTCCTTAGTTTGCACTATACCTCAATATTTGCTTATATGTTGTATTCTTGGATGTATATGTGATTTAATTTATGCCAAGTTTTTAGTCTGTAATTCAACTCTCAATATATCATTGTCCCTTGAGGAAAAATGAGTACTATTTTGAGATGTTCCATTTCCTACTCCCATTCCCAGAAATGCCCAGTAATATCTGACTAATACAAAGGAAAAACTACCATGAGGTAAGGAAAACCTATTTTAGGGTTGATGATCAGAGAGAATCGTTTTTACAATAATTTTTTAAACCTGTTTTTTAAATCCTTAGAATTGAACTCTCAACTGCCTCCTATCTATAAGGTTTAATTCTATAAAATTACCAATATAGTATTTTTCAGGTTCTGTTTTTAAAAAAATTTTAGTTACTAATTAAAAATATTTATTCTTTTGTCATAACTAATATCCATTTTTCTTAAACATTGTTGCAAATAAGTATAAGGAAAAAGGGATCAAATTAAATAGAAGTCAGTCTTTTAACTTTTTAAAAAAATATATTTTATGCCAGATTCTAATTTGCTACAGAAATGTAGCTAGAGTTTGTAGTTAATATTTGAGTAAGAAATCTATTTCCCCTAGTCAATTTCTGTTATGCAAAAATTAAAATAGCAATATGGAAGCATAGTACAGTTTTGTGCATTCACATAGGTGTTACTTTCTATCTTCAATTTTGTGCATTAATTATGATTGGTGCCAATTAATATCAAATGTAAATATTAAACTATTTATAATATGCATTATAAAAAGGTGCACAAATACTATTATTATTATTGAAATATTTAGGGTGGAAATTCTACCCATACTGAGTTCAAGGTAGCAATTCAAACTGCTTTGTTTTATCGGTCATCAACAAATGGAACAGATGCAGTATTTTGTTGACAGATAATATTCACTGGTATATTGGATCTGGAGCTAGAAACACTGGTGAATATTAAAGTCATAAATAATTCAATCCTTTGTAGCATCAGTGTATGACCTCAAAATGACCCTATTCAATCTGAAGCCACTGTAATGGCCCAAAGTTCGGCAAGGCCAAATCATACCCTGCCATATATAGTAACACACTATAATATAGAGTTTCAACAAAGAAAATACAGTTAGCATAATAATGAGGCATTGGCTGAAAAGCACACAGAGTTGTTGACCTGAAACAAAAATTCCACAGAAAGGATGTGTTCTGAAGGATGCTGACAAAGTAATTAAAATAACTAGAGAAATAGACCTAGCTTAAAACTTAGCAAGTCGTAAGTCCTGTCTTAGTCACTTAACCTCTAACTTATGCTCCCTGATCCTTACAGGCCATTTTAATATTCTGTTATTCAACAGTGTAAATTCAGAGCATTGCTGTATTTAATTCTAGTGCCCCTGTCACAAGCACCTCTACCCCAATACCAGACTGCATGATTTCCACAAGGCATTAAGGTCCTCTCCTCTTTGGTGGCTCTTTCTCTACTATGCTGCCAGCCTTGAATCTCTCTCTCTTTCTCTCTCTCTCTCTTCCTCTCTGTCTCTCTCTTTCTGTCTCTCTTTCTCTTCTTCTCTGTCTGTCTCTTTCTCTTTCTCTCTTTTTTCCTGCCTCAGACATCACTTCTGTGAACCCTTGTCTGATTTCCGCAGACAAACTACTTCTTCAGCCTCTGTCCTCACATGCTCATTATGAACATCTACTTTCTATGGTGCTTACTATGTACACTGACATAATTTATGTTTGTGCATCCATTTCTGAAGTTTGAACTGCTCAACATCAAGGACCATTATTTTACCCTTCTGTTCCCCAGCATAGTCAAACAGCTTATTGTGGCCTTGGAAATTAGACACCCAGGTTTGAGTACCAACTTTGGTTTTCATTACCAGTGTAGAAGAGCTACTTCTCTAACCCTCATTATCTTCTAGTGGGCCCTCTAGACAAGATTGCTCTGGGGATTAAATAGATAAATGCAAGTACTACACCTGTATAAAAGTATACTCGATTAACTACTAAATTTAATAAGTGTTTGTCCTAATATGATTGAGATTTTAAGGTCAGATCAGTCCAAAATTAGTTAGTGATAGCATTCATCCTTTCTAGATTAAAGGAACTTCAGGTACTTATGTACATCCAACAAATATTTAGAGCTTCATGGAAAGCAATATAAATAAATCCCTAATGATTTTGAGTCAATGCCTTCTAATGTTCCAAGATATTCTTAAAATGACAATATGATCACCATCATCATAGTAGTGATGAATTATACCAAATTCACTCCTTTATGATTTTTCTGTACTAATTATGGAAGTGTGCCTGTTAATTAAGTGCATCTAAATTAATATGCTAAAATCTAAATATGAAAATGGATACATTACTACCACTATAGTAAGGATTACTGTATCTTATACATGAAAGATCCAAAATTAACAGTTAATGTATTCGGTATGGTTACTAATGATAAAGAAATGGAAACCATGGTAGAATCATTTTCAATTGTATTTTCCTACAAAATCGCATTTGTATTATGCTTTGCAACATGAAAGTCACTACTCCAAAATATACACGTGTAGGCTCACATTAAAAGTAATTACACAGCAAAGGGCACAATTCCGAATGTGAACTGTCCCCTGCCCAGCAGGCCAAGTGAACTTGGTGTGAAACTTAACTGGGCCCCTGGTAGAGGTCTGGGAGCTTAAAGCATTTTGCATTTTTAAGCATGAAACTTTCACTGAGAAAAAATTTAGTCTGGATAATTGACCATTAATAAGTTAACCTTATTCATAGCCTTGGACAGTAATAATAATGAGCTGCCAGCTGCCTGCAGCCATAGTCCTGAATACAGGACAGTGGCTGAATGAAGGGGAATTGTCTGTGTAGGGTCAGAAGTCCTTCCTGGGGGAACTGGACTGTGTTTCAGAAATATAGCAGCAATGAACGTTTTCTCTCCCATCCATGCCAACCTTTTTGTCTGATAGGGACTAAAGGTATTTCCCTCCTCCGCATGAGAAAAGAGGCCGTGCAGGAGGTAGAAGGTGGGAAATGAGCTGAATAATAATATTGTCAGCATCCCTCCATTACCACTGCTCTTCATTTCTTCTTATACTCAGCTCCTTTTGGAAATGTCAAAAAAATAGCCAGTATGATGTCAGCTCAAAATGCACATCCTATCTACAGATAGTGGGAGGTTTTGATCCTTATTATTTATAAATTGTAAGGCTTAAAATTCACAGCTTTTTGGAAAGCTGAAGTAAACTCGTTCTGAAATTTAGACCTTCTGGCCAATGATAGCTTAAAAATTGGTTATCTTGTCTTTAACAAAGTAAAATGACATTTCCAAGTAAGTATTAATAAGTAGAATTAAATACATACAGATAAATAAGGCCTTGATTTTATATCATTTTTGCTCATCAAATCTCAAACTGCTTAGTACGTTTTTTCCTTATAAGTAGCATCATTGTATAGGTATTTTTTAAAATCTTAATTTTATTAATAAAAAAATACATCTGTATATAGAAGAGGAGCGTAAAGTAACTGTCTCTTGGTGATTCTGAGTAGGTTAAAAGGAGAACTCAGGGATACTGAGCTATTCAAGCCACCAAGTATATTAGCTGTCATAAATTCTCAGCTATACTATTGACTACAAATAGTTATTTCTAAACTTTTATTTATTTGTTTGTTCATTTTAGCTCATCATGGTGATAGCGTAGGTGATATTTGGTGATATTAAGTTAGGGCTCACTAGAGTAGAGTACTGTAATTGCAGGAATGTGGCAGATAGAAACCATTTTTCTCAATGGGGGAAATATATTCATGGACATGAAGTCAAAAACTTACCAGAAGTAGAAATAATACTGGAAGCTGTTTTTCACAGCAAAACTTCATTAAACACTTGTTCAATTCCCCTCCTCCCGTACTCACTTATCCTTCTCCCATTTTGCCCTAGTCATTAAAACTTCTCTTATCAAAGTTACCACAAACTGCAAATCTAGTGCTCAGTCTTTTCTTATTGTTTTTGATGTGTCAGTTATTAATAAGCAAAACAAAATGCCTTTTCTTCCCTGATATACATTCTTCATTTGGCTAAAGAAGAGACATACTCTTTTTTTTTTCCCACTATCAGGAATCGAACTCAGTACCTTGAGCTTGTCAGGCAGGCTCTTATGGTGCTGAGCTATATCCCCAGCCTGAGATACCATATTCTTAGGATTTTTCTTATACAAAAAAGATTCTTCAGGCAAGCTTATGCCACTGAACTAAATTCCCGGCCCCTAAAACAATTTTTTTTTCTTTTGGTACTGGGGATCAAACTCATGACCTCGCACTTTCCAGGCAAGTGCTTGAACAGCTGGGCTAAATCCCAAGCAAAAAAAGATACTTCATAGAAATTTATCTGTTGAAAAGATTTGTAAATATATATATATATATATATATATATATATATATATATATATTCATATTCTCAGGAAGTCATTCTTTGCTAATGCTCTAAATTCCAAGACATCTCAGGGTCAATGATCTGAAGATTTGCAAAATTATAAAAACAAAATCTCTGCATCAAGTTAAAGAAATATGAACAAAGCAGACGGTGGGAAACCTAGCATAAGATGAAATTGCCACTTACAAGAAAGTTGATGGTCAGGTTTCCACTTAGAATCTCTTGTTATGGATTCTGTTTCTACAAAATGGGATCATTATTCTAATTGCAGATATTCGCTGGGCATAGCTGTTGCCTCTTCACCTGCAGACCATATGTTCACTGTGCTGTAAAACAGAGGCCAAGATGAAGGCCACGAAACTGAGGACTGGTCAAATAAAGTGGAAACTAAAGTAATTGGTAAAAGGTACAAATTCTCAGGTTCTAAGTTAAAAGACTTTAACAAGATCAACAGACTTGTTGATTAATCCATAGAATTACAGAGTCAGAGCCACAAAGTCTCAAGAAAATTGCATAACTGAAAGTATCTTAAATTTAAACAAAAATTAATACTTATTCAACCTCAAAGACCTAAGTAATCCCTAGGCTGTCTTTTAGTGATGTCCTAGAAAATGCGTTTTGAGTGTATAGAAAGTTATTAAATTTATCATTTATTTATAAATTTTCAAAACATGAGAGTTGCCAGACATGGTGGGGCATGCCTATAATCCCAGCCCTTGGGAGGCTGAAGAAGGAGGATTGCTGTGAGTTTAAGGCCGGCCTCGGCTATATAGTGAGTTCAAGGCCAGCCTGAATTACACGGCAAGACTCTGTCTCAAACAAACAAACAAAATAATAGTTATATCCGCACATCTCTGAAAACATGTACAATTCAGATATCCTAGATTTAGACTTAGATGCAGTAACTGGATCAAACACAGTTGTCTCTGTTGTGAGAGGCATGAGTACACATAGAAGTATGTCATAATGTGCCAAACTAAGCCATGTTTGGGGTTTCATATAGGTCAAGAAAGTGTATTGGTGTTCAGTTAATTAAAAGTTAGATTTCAACTGATTTTATCTAATAGTCATTACCTCTCTTATGCTAAAAATACTGTATTTTGATTTCTTTTGGGATGCCATTTCTCTCTCATTCTCATCCATAGGGTTCAGGTACAGTTTCATCCCCAAGTATATGACTCAGGCCTCCCAGTCAGGCTCTTGATTTCTCTGGAGCAATTTGATCTAGGGTGAACAGAGGATACCGCCTAGTATAGGAAGAGTGAGAGCTGGGACTCCTGGAGTGATGAGTAAGAAATATTTTCTCTTTCTGCCTAGACTTGAATCTCAGAAGATATAAGCCTGCGGATGACAGAATCCACCAAATGAAATCTTAAAGTGATGCCCCACCATAGACAGCATGATTGAAAAAGATAAATTAATTTATTTTGGCCCCTGGATCAAGCCAAACCTGAAGAAATCAGATTGTATGAGCCAGTAAGTCCTTCAGAATTTGTAGACTGAATTTTCTACCTCTTGTAACCACTTCAAGTACTTTTCTCAGCATATTTCAAATTGAAGTAAAAAACTTCGCTTGATTATAGAAGTTGTATATTTTAATATATATACTCCATCAGACTCCCTCAGTCACAATCTGCTTCTTTAATTAAATGGAATGCTACCATTTCATAGAAAATCAAATCACATTTAGGAAAGCGAATACTGATTACTTTATTCCCTATTCGATACCTTTTCAAAAGCTGGAGAAAATTAATGCATAAAACAAACATTGGCATATTTTATGTTTACCAAATTAAATTGAAAAATTGAGATTTCCATACTAGTTGATTTCTCTGACATTGTCCCAGCCTTGTCATCTTATGATCAAAACCTCTACTGCCATGAAAACTTTGTCTCTGCTGTGTTCCATCTAATTTTATTGACCCTCAGACCTGTTAGATTTTTTGTCACTACAGAAATCAAGATGATAAATACCTCATAGAATTAAATAAGTTACATTACCATAAAAGGAGGACATGCTATACTAAAATATTCGTTTTTGGCCAGGACAGAGAGAAATATTTTGGGTCAAGCTGACCTGTTTGTGCCCCTTAGATCAAAATAGCACTGGAAACTACCACTTTGTAAAGTTATTGCAATAATACTAATGATTTCTTTTTAATTAACAAGTTAAAAATATGTTTTTAAAGCACATAGGATTTTGATTGTGACAAATCTTTGCTTATATTAAAGATGATTAAGTGTCATCAGATATAGGTAGAATTACAAGGCATACATAAATTAGTTTGTTATTTTTAATGATCTGTAACATAAAATAATGTTTTATCTTTCATTGTACATGGATGCTACATATTCTATTTGTTTTTAAAAATACAATTATTTAACATTTCATGTTTCCATTCTTAAATTCACAAAAAGTGCTTTGTTACCCCTGCTACATGAGGTTCAGGTACTTTCCAAGGTTGGGTCTTGAAGTACTGTACCAGAACTCAGCTGGTAATTTCAAAAAGATGAAAATTGAACAGAAGAAAGCAGAGAATTTGGCAAACAAGAAAGAAAGAAATTAGACACCAAACATATCTTAAGAAAAATATTGGGCTGAGGATATAGCTCAGTAGTACAGTGTTTGCCTAACATGTGCAAGGCCTTAGATTTAATCCCCAACACCACAAAAACAAAATAGAACAAAAAGATAGAAAGGAAAATATTTAGGCATTTAATGGAATATAGAAATACAGGGAACTTTATTCCTTTTTACTATTTTCTATTAAAATATACTTGTAATATATAATACATTCTGCATGAGGAAGTACCATATGAACAGATCACAACTTGATCCATTTTACTTCCTCTTTCTCTCTTTTCTCTCCCATCTCCCTGCATCCCCAGATCCCTTTTCCATTTTCACTAAGCCTGTCTCTCTGTTTCCTATCATCTAGCTTTTATTTTGCTCTTTAAATTGTTTATACTTCCTGTTTCTCATAAGAGAAACCATGCGATTTTTAGCCTTCTGTGTCTGATTTATTTCACATAGCATTATGGTCTCAAGATGCATTCATTTTCCCATAAATGACTCAGATTTATTCTTCTTTATGGCTACGCAATACTCCATTGTATATTTATGGCAGAGACCTTTATTTTTTCCTGCTGCACTATGGCTAGACAAGCATTCATTCAGAGCTTACATGGTACGTCCCAGCAAACAGATAAAACATCTCAAATTTCTTTTCCTTGATATAGAAGTGCATTTAGTTACTCATTTTATAAAATTTGCAAAAGAGGATATTTTGATCACTATCAGCTAAAACCACTGCCTCTTCCTACTCTGCATCGTAATTGCAGATATTTTGGGGATTCGCCCAAGGGGAACTATGCTGGGATACACTTAGTTAAGGTTTGGTGGCATATACAGTATTTATGTGGCCTATGGGTACTTCCCTAGATAGTTGTCACAGTTCCCTGTCCTAGTGTAGGAGTGACTTCCAGGAATCTTCTACACTTCACTGTGCAGATCTACCCTAAACTCAACACAAGGATATCAGTGGCAAATTGGTTAATGAATGTCACCTGCAAAAGAGATCTGAAAATGTTTTAAAATCTTATAGCTCATACATGGAAGAAACTGGATAGAGGCTTCCTAGATTTACTAACAATATTAAAATTACATATAGACCTATGAACAAGGAATTGTGAATCTGAAACTTCTAAACTTCCAATAAGAATAAAAAAGTTTAAGTCAATTATGTTAGAAGAGAAACCTGATTATCTGTCTATTCTCAGGATTAAAAAAACAGTCTGAAATTATTGCCATAGAAAAAGATATTCCATAACAATGCAGCTAAAAAATATAGGAAAAATTATTGCAGAGATTTATTAGGAAATCCATTAATTTAAAGCATTTTATTCATTTTCTAGATTTTGTGATCTTTGTGGTATTTTTTAGTACTGTATTTTGAGATTTATAATTAGTTGTGATTTTCCTTACCTTTCTAAATATCTAGTATCTTACCAAATATTGCAAGCATAATTTTGCATTTCTTTTTTAAAAGAAGCTTTCCTCCTTTTAATCCCTAAGTTGTATATTCTTTGGCAAAAATAAAACCTGGATCTATACATGCCTTCAAGATAAATATCAATATGATGTATCTGAATGCAAAATAAAAAAGTAGGTCTATTATTCAAGAGTTTTAAAATATCAACATGATTTGCTGATTTTTTTTTAAATGTCTCATCAAAATGTTTAGCATCAGGTACCACAATCAATGACTGGTATTCTAGGAACAAACACAAGAATCTGATTTATAACCCCTGTCAATTTCCCTGGGTGTGAAACTTCATTTGTTTGAAGTTCAGTCTCACTAAAAATTAAAAAGAAAAAACAAAACATTGGAGTTACTCTGGTTATCATGGAAAATCATTTCTGGTTCCTTGCTTCCTTGTCGCATGGTTCCTCTCATCTAAACACAGCAAGTTCTTCTTTTACATTTTTATTCAATAGCTTTTGGCTAAGCATAAAACAGTCGCTATCAATTTCTCACCAGTTCCTGAACATTCCTAAGTTGAAATTATTTTAGAGTAGTTATTCATGGGGCTTGCAAGTTGAAATGAAAAAGCACTGAAAATCAGTTTCAGTATAAACTTTGAAATAAAGGGATGTTGCATCAAAAATCTTGACTGGTTGGTAGGTGGTATTTATTTATTTTATTCTGGAATGCTACAGCACAGCAACTTTTAAATCACTGAAATACCCATCTGGTGATTTTCTGAATGCATTCCGTGTACATAATCAGGGAAGTCTCAGCTTGACTGGGTGTTTGCACAGAATTCAATGAAAAGAATACGTCTGTATTATTTCATGGCAGTGACTTCATTTATAACATTTATGCACTTCTGTTCTCATAGTGACTGCTTCAGTTAACGATCCTGTTTCATAGCAGGTTGAATATCTTCCCTGGTGGGTATCAAAATAGCGAGACTAACAAACGGTTCTCAAAACCCTGAGGACAGTTCAAAAATCAAAGTTTACAGTATTTAATGGGCCAAAAACCTGAGGTTTTAAAGCTTAGCATACATAAGCAATGCAGTGTGCAGAATAGCAATCGGCACTGAGAAGTGTTTAAACATTAAAGTATTAGTAGCATACTGACTTTGAGAAAAAGCCAGAGCTCTTCTCCAGCCCTATTCACTACAACTAGCAGAAAGAATCAGGGATAAAATAGAGTCCCAAGTATACTCAGCTCAGTTCTTGGTAGCAGGAGGATAGTTTAGTGGAAATTTCAGATACAGTCAACAGAACTCTAATAAAACCACCAGCCTTACTTCCTGACTTGAGCTGGTTTTCCTTGTTCTCCTCACTGACTAGTGTATCACGGCAGAACCACGGGGAACTTCCTGTGTAGGAACACCACCTCACCTATTATGGTTTGGATTCAAAATGTCTCCCAAAAGGCATATGCATTTAGATGTGAAGCTTTTGTAATGTGATTGGATCATGAGGTTACTAATTGGATCCATTACTCAGTTCATAGCTGAATGGGTTGTTAGGAGGTAGGGACTAGTTGAAGGAAGTAGGTTACCGGTGGCCTTTCTTTGAAGGATGTATCTTTTGTTTCAAAGTACTGGGGGTTTAACCAGATCCTTCACACGTCAGCTATAGCATCAACCCTTTTTTAATTTTTAATTTTTATTTTGAGATAGGTTCTTATTAAGTTGTGAAGTCATCCTAGCTAGACTCAAACTGACAATCCTCCTGCATCAGCCTCCCAGGGTGCCAGCATTATAGGCAGGCACCACCACACTTGGCTTTTACAATTATCTTAAAATAAAAGGTTTGAGTTGTTTTTTAAAAAAACTAATAAAAATTAATAAAATGTAAAATATCAGTAAGTTGTAAAATGTTGAGTGATAGGAATCTTATTAGTTAGGCATTTAATAACCAAGTGTAAAATATGGACAGAGAATAAAGGGAGCAAAGACATGAGGTAATTTCTCATGTCTATATTGTTTCTTGAAAGAGAAAGGTAGGTCCCGGGGACTGCAGTGCCTGCGAGAGGAGTGTTAGTCTGTGCTTTGTGGCTGCTCCATTGTCCCTGGGATGGCAATACCTGTGCGAGGAGTGTAAATCTACTCTCTGCACCTCTTGCATTGCCCCAGGATGGTGGTGCTGGCAAGAGGAGACATCCAGAGGAACAGACACCTCCTAGAAAAGACTCAACATCAATTATAAGGCTAACATGAGAAATCCAAGTGCATCAACACAGAAAATAAAATAAAATAGAAAATAGAACACGACAAGATGAAGAAGCAAAATACAATCCCAAACATCTAGCCTACTCAGAACAAGTCTAGAACACAAAGAGAGAGAGGAAATTGGAAGCCAAAAAATGGAGCTGTCTGAAATGATAGCAGCAGAAGTGAAAAAAACAAACGAAAGAGGCCATAGAAAGAATAACCTCTAAGGTACAAAAAGAAATGACTATCAAAATAAAAGACATTAAAGCAGACATAGAGAAACAAATAGAGGAGCTCTGGAAAACTATAGAAACCATGAATGCCAAACATAGACAAGAAATAGAATCAATGAAACTGATCCAAACAGAAATGCAGGAGATTAGAAACTCCATTGAAAACATATGCAACAAATTGAATGAAGATGAGGTCAGAATATATGATATATAAGACAGGAACTGTGACTGGCAACCAGAAAAAGAAAGACATCTTAACAATCATATGAAAAATCAGTTCACCAGCTACAGGATGAAGCAAAGAAGAACAACATAAGATTGATTGGAATCAGTGAGCACAAAAACTGTTAAAAACTTCAGCACAAAAATAATGGCAGAAAACTTCCCAAACGAGAATAAAGAATTTGACACACGAATAAATGAAACATATAGAACTCCAAATAAACTTGACCAAAATAAATCTACATCAAGGAATATAATAATCAAGATTCCTGAAATTCAGCACAAAAACAAAGTATTAAAAGCAGCTAGAGAAAAGAAACAAATCACCTATAAAGGAAAGCCTATCAGAATCACAGCAGACTTCTCAACACAAATCCTCGAATCAAGAAGAGTTTGGAGTGAGGTATCTCAAACCCTAAAGGAAAACAATCTTCAACCAAGATTGATGTACCCCACAGAACTATCTTTCAAAATTGATGGAAAAACTGTTCAAAATTGATGAATAAACTGTTCAAAAGAAAAGACAAACTGTGATGGGGGAAAGGGGAAAGCAAGAAAGGAAAAAAAATGCATATATGTATACATGAGATAGTTAAGATAGTTATACAGTTAGTTTCTCTTAGTTCATTGAAAAGAAAGTTTTTTGCTAATATAATTTGGACATGATATCTTGCCATATCTCATACTATAAATAACTACTTTGAAGACAACAATATGCAATGTATCAACTATTGTAACTGTCCTACTAACCTGTTCTGAAACTCAGTTTCATTGTTATATCTATCTCTTTTCTCTTTAAAAATAAAAAGAGAGAGAGAGAGAAAGATAGCTAACTCCATATCTAATACCGGAAACATTATCTATCTTCAGGTTAACAGTAGTTAAGTTAATGATGTTATTCTTCAGAATCTATATCTTATTGCTACTAGCCAATGTGGGCCTTTTGTTTTTATTTTAAAGAGGATGAAACCAAGGAAAATAAAACAGAATAAAATCAATCAGAACAAACCAGAGTAAGTGATACAGGACTTCATAACATTACAAAATCAACAATAGTTACCAGAATGCCTTTTGTTGTCTTCAAAATAGCAGCAGATACTTTCAGACATAGTAAAAATCAAACAGAACAGAATAGAATAGAAACAGTAAAAACAAAACAATGCATACAATAAAAGACTACAAAACAAGACAATAGTAAATTCAAAATGGCTACCATATATATCTTACTATCTTTGAAATAGCTGTTCATGCCACCGGGTATAACATAAGCAAACAAAGCAAAAGAGAATAAAACCCAACCCAACAAAACAATAAACAATGTAGGACTTCAAAGCGAGACTACAGGGAATCAACAATGGCTACCACCCTCAGAAGGAGACCACCCTGCAGATGCTGCGCTGCGTACCGTTATCCTCTGAACAGATGATCAGACCACTGGCCCTAGATCTTCAAGGTCAGTGAAACACCAAAGCACCACAGGCATCCAATTGTGTTTCACCTCAATAACTATCATCACAGCCTGTGTTTCTCTGGATCAACTGGTTGCTCAGGGGGGCAAGGA
>RJWT010021975.1:0-17376 GCA_004365215.1 Cuniculus paca
GGCTGGTCAGGAGACCTGAAGTCACCTCTGTGATCTGCAGTGAGATTTGCAGAAAAAGTAATCTGCATAACACAACTTGAGGTAGTATCTGATGTTTTGGGGTTGGTGCTTCTGCTCTGTTGTGTAATCTTTTATACCCTGGGAAGACATAGTCTCTTAAGTCAAGGCTCAGTCCCAGCCAACAGCGTGCAACAAGGCTCTCTCTCCCGCCTGGCTCACACATGCTTCTTGGGAGCTACGGGGCGGGGTAACACTGATCTGTCACCTTGCTTCAAAGAGGACACGCCAGCACCTCTGCCAACTGATTTACATTGCTTAGCGCCAATTGGAGAGATAAGGAAAAATCCCAGCCAGCTCTGTACATGTCAGCACATGCAAACAGGGCCGAGTTTAGCCAAAATGGAGATAAGGGCTCTTCTTTCAGCAAGAGTCCTCCAGGTGGTCCTCCTCACTTTTCTTCTCACAATGAGCAGCAGAGCAGTTTGGGATGGGTCAGGGGAGACAGACTTGTGCTGTTCCCTCAAAGCGTCCTCCACTTGCCTGGTCCACCTGGATGTTAGCCTGTTCCCAGATGTCACCCTGGGCTCTGTGCCCACATTTCAGTGCCCTTCCCCTCTACTTGCTCCCCTGTCCTTGGCCATTTCCCAGTACCTTGCATGGCCGGGAACAGTGTGAGCGTTCAGCAGCGTGGCTCTCAGGTGAATGGATGTGTGAAGGATGCAGAGATGGTCAGATGGCCGAGTGTGAAGGCTCAGACCCTCAGCAGTGGTGCCGTGCTGTGAGTGTAGTGAGGGCTTTTGTCTTCCATCCAGAGAACGGCTGTGGCTCTGTGAGACTTTTAGGAGTTTTACCAAGGTGTGTGGCATGGTTTGGTCTCAGGCCAGGCGTGCAGTTTTCCTTTCTGAGTCCATTTGTTAATTCTAATAAGAAGCATTCATCTAATGTCACTTAGTGGATGATGAATATGACATGAAAACAATTTTATAACTGTTATCCACATGCAGAAAATGGTAGAATCATAGAAGATAGGAGAGAGACCCAAGCAGAACAGCAAGATGTGAAAACTACAGTGTTCGAGGTGTTAGATGTTGTGGAATCAGTGCTCTCCTAAGTGCGTGTACATAGAAATGTTTGATCCCAAGTGAGAAAACTTAAAGGTGGATTCACGAGATGCAGGCTACAGATGTGACTTACAGTGAGGCCCCGAGAGAGAGAGGACTGGGATGTTTTATTGCCAGTAGTGTTCTGTGTTCTACACAGATGGCATTTCGCTTATCCTTTGGACAGGTGATGGGCACTCAAGTCATTTACAACTTATGGCTTTACAAATGAAACAATAGTGTATATTCAACTCTGCATATGTATGACTCTGTGTATAAATACGTTTTCATTTCTCTTAGGCAGATCATGAAGTGTGGGACTGTTTACCTTATAGTAAGCTTATGTTTAATTTTTTTATTTTAAAAAACAAAACAGAAAAAATGATAGAAATAATACAGAATTTCAAAACAAAACAAAAAACAAGACAACAATAAAAAATCAACACTAGTTAATACATTCTATATTGTTATCTTAGAAGTAGTTGTTCAGGTTACAAAATCTAGGCATAAAAATGATCAAATAATCAAACAATGACAGCACAAACTGTTCATTTGTTTAATTTTAAAGAAATTGCTAGAATTATTTCCAAAGTTCCTTCATACATCAACCTCCAGGTCCATACCAGAGTTCCAGGGTCTTCCTGCTCACCAGCACTTGTTACTGTTTATTCTTTTGATTGGAGCTATTTGTATCAGTCACTTTCCTGTCATTGGGTCGAAATACCTGATGAGCACAACGTGGAGGAGAAAAGCTTTATTTAGGCTCACAGTTTCAGAGGACTCAGTCCATGGTTGACTCCAAGGCAGAAATATGGCAGAAGGGCAAGGTAGAGGAGAGCAGCTCACCTCATGGGAGTCAGAAAGCTGAGAGAGAGAGAGAGATAGGAAGAGAGGGAGATAGATAGAGATAAAGATAGAGATAGAGATAGAGATAGAGAGAGAGAGAGAGAGAGAGAGAGAGAGAGACCAGGGTATGAGTATGTTTCCTTATGGGGAACATACTCTCCTGCAGCCAGGTCCCATCTCTTACAGTACAGTTAGCGATGAGCTAATTAGTAGGTGAATCCAGCCCTGAGAGGAGCACCCTATAACCTAATCACGTTTTAAAATCCCTGCCTCTGAACACATAGGACTTTTGGGGGACTTTTAGATCCTAAACATAGCAGCAGTGGATCTAAAGAACCATTTTGAGGGAGATTCACCATCTTGACAATGTTGACTTTTCTGATACAGGAAAATGGGATGTCTTCATTTTTATTTAGATTTTAATCTTATCAGTGCTTTATAATTTTCAGTGCATAGGTCTAGCACTTTTTGATTAAATGTATCCTTAAGTAATTTATTTTTCTGATGTTCTTTTGAATGGAATTGTTTTTAGAATTTTAGCTTTGGCCCACTCATTACTTATAAGGAGAAATACAATTGCGCACAGAAACAGTATCTCTTGAACTTGGTGAATCTGTTTACTTCTGTGTTAAGTTTTTGATATTTCTTAGGATTTTTTACATATAGGATCATATGTATGAATTAACATAAAACAAAAACTGACAAAAAGTAGGAAAGGGTGATGAAACAAGCAGACATAAAGTCATTAAGGACACAGAAAAAAAAATCTGTCAATAGACCTGATCTTACTGACATTTATGAAACACTTTATTCAATAATTGCAAACACACTCTTTCTGCACATCTGGAAGATTCATCATGATAAAAATTAATCACATGCTTTGGCAATAAGTACATTTTCTGGAATTGAAATTATAGATAATATCTTCTCTAATCCCACCAAAATGTAATAGAGGAGGTTAGAACTTCTTACCAATCATTTTATTATGCCAGTAACACAGAAAAATACACTGCATTTAAATTAGGAAATAATAAGAAAATACACAAATAGTTGGCAGTTAAGGTACACACTTCTAAATGAGTCAAAGAAGAAATCACAATAAAAATTAGAAAATATTTCACACTGAATGAAAATAAAAGCACACCATATAAAAATATATGAGCCCGAGCTTTAAATAATATTTGGAAAGAAATATATATATATATATATATATATATATATATATATATTTTTTTTTTTTTTTTTGCAGTACCAGGAATTGAACTCATGACTTTGTGCTTGCCAGGCAGGCACTTAGGCCACTGAGCTAAATGCCTGGCCTTTGTCTTTTTGAGACAGGGTCTCACTATGCTGTTCAGGCTGGCCTCAAACTCACTTTGTAGCCCAGGCTGGTCTTGAACTCACAACGATCCTCCTGTCTTATCCTGCCAAGTGATGGGATTACAAGCGCGAGCCACCACACCTGGCAGAAATTTATATATTTTAATGCATAATGAGAAGGGAAGAAAGTTTTAGAGTTAATGATCTACCTTAAGATGCTAGAAAATGAAGAGCAAATTAAGAAAGTAGAATACTAAAAACAATAAAGGTTAGAGCAGAATTCAGTGAAATAGAAAACCTGCAAATAGGAAATTAACAAATTGAAAAGTTGTTTGAAAAGGCTAACAAAATTTTTAAAACCTTAGCAAGACAGGTAAGACATGCACACACACACACACACACACACACACACACACAGTCTGGGGCAAGGGGAGAAAATGCTGCAGAAGACCAGGATCTGAGTGTGAAAGACAGGCTGTTACTGAGGGACCTATGACTTGAAGTGGGTAATAAAGTGGATATGAAAAACTTTACACTAGAAATGTTTACAACTTAGGCATAATAGGCAAGTTCTTCGAAAAAACATAACTTACCAAAACAAGAAGAAATAGAAAATCTGCAGCTATACAAATACACAAATACACTGAATTGAGTTGATAATTAAATACCTTTTCACAATAAGAACTCTATGTCCAGGTAATTTAAATTATGAATTTAACGCTAAAGTAAAAAGTATCACCAATCTTAAACACTCTATTTCAAAAGTAGAGAAAAGGGCAATATTCACTTCTGAATCATTTCATGATGCTAGCGCAACCCTGATATTAAAATCTGAGAAAAATATTGTAAGAAAATGAAATAATAGAATAACACCCTTTATCAACATACACAGAAGAATCCTAAGCAGACAACAGCAAACAGAGTGAGTGACACATAGAGGTACACTGTGTGTTACTAAGTGGGCCCATCCCGGGGCACTGTGCTTGCTTAAGATTCTGAGAGAAACCTGTGAAATCCATCACATTAATGATAAAGGGCACAAAAGAAGAGCTGCAGCCAACAGTAGATAATGGCAAATCACTGAATGCTCTTACCTGTGTTTCAGGAACAAGACAAGAGCATTCTTCGCTCATCCTTATATAGCATTCTTCTAGAAGTCACTCTTAGGGTGAGAAAGCAAGAAAAATATGAATGGTATAAACGTTTGAAGGGAAAAAGTAAAATTGACCATTGCTACAGATGGTGTACCATCTACTAGGAAATTCTTAAGCTAGCTGAAACATCAACCAAAACTAATAGATTACTAGGTAAATTTAGCACTACTGCAGGAAAAAAATCAATATAAAATCAATTTTCCTACCCAATAGCAGCAAGAGAATATTAAAATATTAATTTATGAAAATAAAACACTTAAGGAGAACTTCATCCAGTGTTATTTGTTATACTTTAATTTGAAAATATGGATATGGCTTGTAATGTTAAATAAAAGATACGTTCAATGGAGAGATATACTATGTTCATAGATTGGCAGGATCAATATTATTAACATGGCAAATTATCCTCAAAATGGCCTGCAGATTAAATTCAGTTCTTTCAGAATACAGATTTTCTTAGCTAATAGTAATCAATTGAGTCTAAAATTCCTATTAGCATGCAAAAATACCTAGAATTTAGAATTTAAAACAAGACAAGTTGCAGCATGCATAACGATATTAGTGCTTACGGTAAAGTCTTAAGAGGTTAGGGCAGTATTTTCTTGGCCTACATTTAGGTACATAAATCAATGGCTAATAATAAAGAGTCCAGACTGACTCAGACCTATAAAGCCAATTGATTTTTGACAAAGATGTCAAGGCAGTTAGGTGGAGAAAGGGAAGTCTTTTTAACAAATTGTGCTCCAGCACTTGAATATCCATTTAGACAAAAAAAATCAACTCTTATTTCACACCTTTCACAAAAAATTAATTGAGATTATGGTCTTTCATATAAAATCTATAACTACAAAGCTTTTAGAAGAAAACCAAAGAAACTAATTGCAATTTTAAAGAAGGCAAGGTTTCTTGCAGGATACAAAAAGCAATAACCATAAAAGAGAATAAATTGACAATTTCAACTGCCTCAAAATTAAAAGCTTCTTCTCATCTAAAGATACCATTAAGAAAATGAAACAGCAAGCCAGACTGGGAGGAAATATCGGCAATACCATATGGCGATGCAAACCTGTGTCCCGAGACAGATGATTTGTTTTAGAGGCCTCCTAGGGCCATTCCATGAGTTAATCACCACAGGTCACCAAGTGCAGAAAAAGTGACAAATGGCTGGAATAGCTACCCCACAAAAGAAGATATATGACCAGAAAGCACATGAAAGAGGTTAAAAACTTCAGTAATTAAGGAAATACATATTAACACCACAATGAAATCCCACTTTACATTCAGCCGAACGACTGTATTAAAGATTAACAGCTCAAAAGTTGGCAAGAACAGAGATTGATGAGAATCCCCATATTTTGCTGGTTGAAGCGAAAAAGCTACTGTCATTTTGGGTAGATCGTGGTCAGGTTTTTTTTCTCTCTAAATCTAAATGTATACCTACCCAATGTTCTGCTCCAGGATGAATAGAGCCATATTTTCTTAGAAAAATTGTGAATGAATGCTACGCTCGATTTATTTTTAGTAGCTCCCAAATGCAAACGGCTTCTTTAGTTCTCCTCATCACATTCTGGGTGGGGCTGGTCTGGTTTTCCATACTCATTCCCCAAGGGCCCCCCCAAACCACCAAAGGCACTTACTCCACTCTACCCAACCTCATTGCTCCTAGAACTAGCAGAAGAAATCCAACAATACTTGTTTTATTTTCTTTCCAGTGTTTGAGGTGGGGTCAATGGATTCCAACTTGAAAGAGACACTAAAGTCTTTGGAAGACAGTTTATGTCATGTGCATGTATCTTTTGTCTCTCTATAGGGAACCAAGGGATCTCCACCACCCAACTGCCCTGATCGCCCCAGCTTCTGTTCTTGTGGGAACACACAATGGGACCCTGCACATGGTGGCTGAGGTCTCCAACATGAGTTCTGGGAGAGGAGACTGTAGTGGTTCATTGACTGTGTCAACTGGAGACATTTAGAAGCCTAACTAAATCGGTTTACCAATTCTACACCCTAGGGTGTAGAACACCCACCCTAGGGTGGTTCATCTCCTGGATGGCATAAAAGGGAAGGAGGAAGGACAGATGAGGTTCTGTTCTTCAGAGGAGCTCCGGTCTTCACCTTCAGCTTGGATGTCATCCGGCTTCCAGTACAGACTCTTTGGCTTCTGCCTTGGATCCTTCAGACTTATGGCATAGATTCTTCAACCTTCTGTCGCAGACCCATCAGCCTGCTGGTGTGGACCTGCATGGGACACTGCAGTGAACTGCAGACCTTGGATTGAATCCTTCGGCCTTCAGCACGCTGATGCCCTCTGCACGCTTCCTCGTCTGACTCTGTGGCTGACCATCGTAAGTCAATCTTGTAATTTCTTACACATTTGTATATCTTGTGCTATATCTGTTTTCTCCAGTAAAATCCTGACTAATAAAGAGACTCTTTTAAAAAAAATAAAAAATAAAGACTCTTCTAACAATGCTTCTTTCATGGGTGTATAAACTTCTACATGAAGACATCAATGCTAGGTCACTTTAAAGAAGATACATTTGTAGTGAGCTGGTCTGTGCTGGTCCCAGGTCCCTGCCCAGGTGCTACCTCTGGGGAACCAGCCCACTCTGGTCTTTCCCCACCCATGTGCCACTTGCAGGGACCCAGTCCTGCTAGTTTGTCACCCTGACCTGGGTGCAAACAAGGATGAAAGACCAACAGTCAGTTTAGCATGCAGGCAGCCAGGGACTCTGCCTCTAGTGGGCAGATGAACCCCAAGCATCTGACTCGTCCTGTTCTTATTCATTCGGACAGGAGTACAAGCAATGAAACAGCACGAGATTCATCTGCCTTCCATTATCCGTTAGTACATGTCCAGGTGAACAACCCGGTCTCAGCCATGTTGCCTTTTCCCAGAACCGGCCACGCTCCACCATCCCTGCGTATTGCCCAAGGAGCACAGCCTGCTGCCTTTCCTTCGTGCTCTCAGAGAAGGCCAACTAGGCCTTAATTCTCATCTGTTCTCCCACGTACACTGAAGGGAAAAGTACACATCTGTGACTGCTTCATCCATCGATTCTTTCGCCTCACTGTACTTTCTTCCTTCCTCCTCTTGTTCTCCATGGTGACCTTGGAAATTGGTCACTCAGATCCCTGGCTGGGGGTTGATCACTGACCCAGGGCTCCAGACTGTGCCCTCTGCAGGGACCATGTGAATGAGCCTGTGCTTTTTTGTAGGCTGCTCCTAGCAGATGACTGAGGATGATCGGGGTACAATTCTGGTCCATTCTGTAACACAGGGACTCATTTGATGGGTCACGTTGGTGTAAGGACTCCATCAACCTCGGTGAGCAACCTGAGCCCATCCCTACCCAGCCTTCCTTTCTGCTTCCTTTCCGTGCAGGTGTTTGACCCACAGCATGGTCTGATGGCTCTTCCTGTCTTCTCCTCCCCTCTGGCCTTTGTCCCTCACAGGACTTTGCTCAAGAAACCTCTTGTGTGTCAAATCCCCTGTTGGAGGCTTCTAGCCAATTGCATCCCTACTTATCTTCATCCTCCTTTTTCTTCACTGCCTCTCCATCCTCCTCTCTCTCTGCTGCTCTTTCAGCTTTTCTTCTGCCTCCTCTTAGTTTTTGCCAAGTCTGACCTCTATTTGGGTATTAGTGGGGTTTGCTTTCCAGAGCTATTGGGAATCAAACTTTCCATGGGGTGGAACTTGGCCTATCTGATTACAGAGTCAAGGTGATGACTTTAACTTTTCTAGCTCGAATCAATAAACACGTGTTTAATTAGGATCCTAGAAACTATGAAACATGAGGAGCAGAGGTGTTTAACCAGGAGATAAGGAAGGGCTGGGGAGAGCAGGGAAGAGCAGGGGTTTAGGAGAGGGCACAACGCTCCAGGGCACAGAGACTGTGTGGGAGAATACTTGATCCAAGAGACGGAAACAGTGTTGAAGGAGTTGTACATCGACGGAAGAGCTGCCCTAGCGAGCTGCCCATTTCTCCTGAGCAGAAGTCTCCACCTTTAGGGCTGGCAAGGAGGTTTAAAATAGAAAATGTGTTTGTTTGCAAACAAATTCTAGGAGAAAACTCGGAACTCAAAAGCCTCCATGCTGGAATGTATTCGCCTTGTTTTCTGCTGGAAATGATTGCTAAGAATGCTTGGTATTTTGATTCAAATCTACACTACAAATCAGAAAACAGTTATGGCAAAGTATATTTTGGCCATAATTGGCTTCAAGTTTGGAAACAACAGCAGTCATGATTCCAGCAGTGAATTTCTCAGCCTACTGCCCGTGGTGAGAAATGAAAAGACTCAAGTTGGACCCTGCAGGGACCCAGTGCACATCCCTCACTGGGGATGTCTCCGAGCGGCAGGTCCGCTTTTCTTTTGCAGTCTCCTGAACTCCAGCCCAATGCAATAAGACAGGAATTAAGTAATAGGCTGTGAGAAAGAAAGCAACCATCACTGTTTTTTTATGGATAAAATTTGTCTTGTTAGAAGTAGAAACAAAAGCAAGCACCAACACAGTCAAGATGCACTTTACTATGAATGTGCTCTGGAAGGGAGCTGGATAAGAGATCAACATAGAAACGTTCTCCTGACACACAAGTCCCCAGCTCTTCTTTGAATTACAAGGCCTGTTCAATGTCACTATGCAAATGTCTTCCGCTGCATCTCCTTCCCTGCTAGAGACCTTCACCCACCTGTATTAAGGGCCAGGCATTCTCAGGTCCCTGGGGGAAGAGTACAGCAAAACAGACAGGAAATTCTGTCCACATGGCTCCTCCCTGCAGGGGGCAGTAACTGAGGAGCACCACATGGAGGAGCGCTTGGTAGTGACATTGCCTAGTGGAAAATACGGTAAGAGTAAACAAAGAGGGCTCTGGTAGAGAGGGCTGGGGAGTTCCTCTGAGAAAGAGTGGGGGTCCACAGTGCGGGCAGGGCCAGAGGAGCATTCCAACAGGTGTAGAAGTGCAAAGGTGGGAGCTACAGATGCATGGTGTGATCCAGCAGCCTGGGGCACCAGCCCATCTGCAGCAGTGAGAGGAAAGGAGGAGACTGCTTAGGAATTCAGGCCACAGTAAGGATGCCATCCAAAGCCTGGACAGAGGGAGGCACAGGTTCTCTCCACGCTCAAGTCAGACCCTCTATTCCTCAGTGCCGTGCCGGGAAACTTGCTCCTCTCCACGACAGGAGGTCTCCACCTGCAGTTAGGACGTTTGACTTTGTGGTGGTGCTAAAGTGACACACACTCAGGAGGCACCTACTCAGAACTTTGCTCCTGGTCTTCCTGGCTGGCAAGATGTGCACCGATCTCTCTCCAGAGCCAGGTAGTGGCTGTGGCCGAGGCTCCCAGGCAGCCTAACAGGTGCCACGCTATGTGACCGAGCTGAGGTGTAGCTGTGTTTCCCTGTAATCAGTGAGTTCTTTTCCAGCCTCTGGGGCTGTGACCCTCGGAGCTTTCCTCTGGTCTCTCCTTGGAGTGCTGTCACTGCACTCCAAGCCCGCCACCCAGACCTCTTGGTCTCTCCTTTCCTGTGACATTCTCATCTCCTCTTCTCAGGGTCTCCATGCCCTGCCTGGTGTGATCCGCTCTTCCTGGGCTCCTGCAGGGCCCTGCTGGTCTTCCTGAGCAGTTCCACCTTGCCATCCCCAGTCAGCCCCTGTGTGCCCCAAGACCCCACACTCAAGCGGTGTCTTCTGTGCACTCAGAACTCTCCCCGGTGTCCCACCTCATTTAGAACAAACTGAGGGGTAGGGTGACCCCAGGCCCGCCCCATGCCTTTGGATCCCGACTCTTACAACTCAGTTCGCTCTGAACCAGCGGCCACTCTGCTGCTTCCCAGACACCAGCACCTTCAGCCCCGAGAAGCTTGCAGGTCGGCTTTCCCGTGCGAGGGGGTTGTCCTTGAGATTCCCTGGGCTCGCCTGCCGCCTGGCACTGCTCAGCCTGCCCCGAAGAGAAGACGCCCCTGCTGACCGTATTAAATGCAGTTTCCCCATCGTGAAATTGGAAGTAGGCAAAGTCTCCATAGAGCAACCCCTCAGAGCCATGCAATGCTCCCCCCAAATCTGACAAAATCCATGTACCACTTGGCAAACTCATTTGCAAATTTTTATGCGAGAAAAATTGTAAAATAAGTATATGTGAAATTCCCTTTATTTTGGTTATTTTTAAATTTTGAATGAAGCAAAACAGGAGTTGTTCTATGAGATAGGAAATTGCTATTCAGTGCTGGAATAACTAAGTGGAAATGCTGTTGGTGTTATAAAACAATTAATTGAATGGCTAAGGCTGGAGAGAAGCACAGCCATGTGAATATCAAATTTCAGTTTCCGGGAAGGTGGTAAAGGAGGCTCCCCGAAATTCATGGAGGAAGGATGGACCATTAAACAAATTCCACAGGAACAAATATCTAACCCTGTAATGAAAGATAATACAAATAATGGTGACATCAAACATTAAATGCTAAATATTAATAAAATAAAACATGAGATAGTAGAAGAAAATGAGAGAGTTTAGTATAATCACTTGGCACACAGTTGAAAGCCTTTCCAAAATAAGATGCAGAATTTGGGAGCCATAAGGTATGAGAAATGAGAAATACAGAAAGATTTGGCCTACTTGAAAGGAACATAAGATCTCTGAACAATGAAAGACAACGTGAACAAAATCAGAAGTATTTCGGAGCGCGGGGAAAGGAGGGTGGGCTCCAATCTGGCTCGCTTAATTTTCACCTGCAGAAATACAAAATAACAGAGAACAATGTAAAAAATCGATTTCACAAATAGTCATGGGAATGAAAATTAAGGTACTAATGAAAATCCTTTGCTAAATAAATTTGCGAGTTCTAAATAGGCAAGACCAAGCATGGGCACACGCTGGGGTAAATACCTTTGCTCCAGGCCCTGGCTGGATGCGGGGTGTGGTAGGGAAAGAAAGCTCTCTGGCTTAGGGCCTGCCCGGGGTGCCGTGTCCCATGCACTTCAGTGTGCTGCTTTACCTTTCGCCTGCCTCCTGCTCCCAGGGGACGGGCGTGGGGAGGGAGCCCTGGCTGGGAGATGCCTCTGGGAGAGGAGTCACGTGGGGTGGGGCTGTTCTATGAGCCCCGTGTGACAGAGCAGTGTGGATAGTGAGCACATGTTCATGCCCAGTGTCCAACTGCGTCCTTGCACAGCCTCTGTCCCTGCTCTCATGGCCCCGCTGTGCAGGCCCTGGGGCAGCAGAGGAAGGAGGCAAAGACCACAGCATCTTGTCCACCTGGCCATGAATCATCTCTTCCAGGTGTGGCCTTCGCTGAGCACCAGTTGTGACAAGTATTTTCACAGTTTCCACCGAGACGTCCAACCACAAAACTTCTTCCTCAGCGACCTTCCAGGGGTTGACATGAGTAACAGCCTGCAGTGACAGCAGGCCCACCGAGTCTCCAGAAATCCCATGCCTGCTTGGAGCTCTGCTTGCTGTATGTGTTTCCTTGAGCTGCTGTCCTTCGGGGAACCTGAGCTGCGCTGCCCTGCTGCTGCTGGTCGCCTTCAGCCATGACTTGGCACTGCACGAACCCATCCGCAAACTGGGACAAGCTCTCCCCAGCTGGCTGGTTGTAAGCACTGAAGGCCTCAGGCCGAGGAGTCAACATAGCAAGTGCTAGGTGAGCCTAAGGCCCCTGCTCATCCCCTGCACCACGCAGATCCGCCCAAGCATAGTCACACATCTGCATCCACCTGACCATGGACTGCTGCTGCCCGTGCCCTGTGAGTGGCTGGATTTCAGGAGAGGAAAGAGCCACTGGGTAGGGACAGAAAGCGGGAGCCTGGGCACATGGTGAAGGGACAGAGCCATGAGAGAGCAGCATCACTGCTGTTTTTCCTATGACCTGGCTGCAAAGTCTGGACCAGGAAGGCTGAAGGTGGCTAGGTCTATTCACACCGCGTGGGTGCATCGTTGTCTGCAGTTCGCAGATGGTGATTTGCAGGGAGATGTGGCAGGGACCAGTTCCAGTCAGGTCAATCCCTTGTGTTGCCTCAAATGGACACCTGTGTGCACAGGGGATGTCAGGGCAGAGCCGGGGGAAGACAGCGGAGGTCCCTGTCTTCCCAGGTCCCTTCCTCCATGTCTCTGGCTCTCAGTGGCTCCCTGAGAAGGCTGAGGCAGCAGTGGACATCAGAGGTACCAGTGCCCATGCAGGTGACTCGGCCGAGTATTCTAGACGGGCGGGAGGCAGGTCTGTAGGTGTTGACAGAAAATCATTCACACCTGCTACTCCCATGTGGGGCCAAAGAAACAGGACTATTCCATCTGTACTCTAAGAAAAGACTTCCAAATATGAGTGTTCTCATCCTAAATCACCCTGCTTAGTGCCCACCGCAGAGAACAAAATGAGTGAGCTGTTGGCCAGTTTCTGCTGAGCAGGGATGCTGGAGAGCCCACTAATAAAGGCACGGGATTAAGGGTAACTCTCTTCCCACAGCTCCAATCACTCAGCGATTCGCTTTCAATGGGATCCAGGCCTCCTCTCACAATAAGAGCAATTTCACAGAAATTTGCTTGGTTGATCCCCTGAGGAGGCCGGGCAGGAGCAGAGAGGTGCTGAGCCTGCCCTCCTCCTCCAGGCCTAACTCTGGGGAGAGAGGGGCTGCGTCACCTGCCTGCCACGGTGAGGGTGCTTCTGAGCCCCCAGGTTTGACTTGGGGTGAATCAGGAGAAATTGAGGGGCTGGTCTCTGTAATGTGGGCTCTGCTGACTGCTGGCATGAGTCACTCTTAGGGTACATTTAGGAAAAGGCAAACTGGGTGGTGACAGTGGCCTGGTCTTGCTGATGGTTCTCAGCGATGACGAACCTTTTAGAGCTTTCAGTGACACCAACAGCCGGCTGTGGCACGCGTGCCATAGGTTCGCCGCCACTGGTTCAGGTCAAACCAGAGGTTGTGGATGTGGGGAGGTGGGCACTGGGCTCTGAGCAGGAGGTGGAGCCATGGGAGCCCACGGAGTGGGTAGGCCACGGGTGTGAAAGGCATGAAGAATCCGCACCACATCAGCCTCACCCACCAGCTCCCCGAAGCAGTCCACGGAGGGAGGAGCGGACAAGCTGGCCTTCCGGATTGCCTGCTGTATTCCGGGCCTGTGCTCATGGTTTCACCTCCCCCAGGGTGTTTCCTCCCTGGAGACAAGGACATGGCAGGGAAGGGAGGAAGCCAGCCTCCTGCCACTGCACAGGTTCTGCAGGGGTCCAGGAGCAGACCCAGGTTCATCGGTGGCACCAAGGACACAGCTGTCTGGCAGCCCCTTCCACGACCCGCCCATCTGTCTTGTGCTCAGATGTGGTCTGTGCCCCTCGAATCCCAGCTGTTAGCACCTTGGTCCCAGGATGGCGTCAGTGGGCAGCAGGGAACCTTCCAGATGCAGTGTCTTGTGGGAGGCTTTTGGTCACTGCGTCCTCGAGAGGGAGAGGTTGTAGACCTCAGTCTCTCTCCTTTGCAGCCAGGTCATGAAGGCAGTGGCTGCTCTGCCACACGCTCCTGCTGTGGGGTGCTGCTGAACCAGGGTCCAGAGCAACGGGACCAACTCTCCGTGGACTGGCACCTCCAAAACTGTGAGCCAAAGTAAACCTTGGCTGATTACCTGAGTTCATTATCTCAGGGCACCTGTCATAGTGTCAGGAAGCCAACGGTCAGTGCATGTGTGGGTGTTTGTACACACCCTTCCTGAGCATCTACAGATACACCATTTAATGACCTCCCTGTTTAACAACTGCTCAGACTTAATGCCCTCCTCTCCCCTGCTTAAATTAACCTGCTTTCAGATTTAAGACTCAGGAACATGAGCTGCTGTTTGGCCTTATGGTGGCTTCTACTTTATGCTCTGTTATACATTACAAGAATTACACAAATGAAAGCAAGTCACTGAGCTGGCGTTTCCTTTGGACATGTCTTTGTTCCGAATATTGTAATATTCTTTATTTAGTGACAAGTCATTGAAGAATCTCGTCTGGGGGCCGTAACTCGGTTGTTGAACCAGGAATGCATGTGTGAGGCATCTCACCAGCCTTTCCCACCCGGCCCTCACAGTAACTTTCTCTTGGCCACTTGGCTAAGATGGAAAGCAGCCGTGTGCCCCACATTACACCCCTGAACAGGCTCCCATCCTGGCTTCTCCAGCCCAGCAATGGGGATGGGGAACAGCGGGGTCTGTAGCCTTTCTCAGCACAGTCTGTGCAGGCGACAAGGAGGGGACAGAGTGACCTCCATCCCTAACTGCCCATCAGTGCCCCCTGCAGGACTGGTGACATGAACATTGGCACCAAGTGTCCCACTCTGGACGAGCAGCTTCTCACGCCTGGGGACCTTTGAGTACCTGAGGGCTTTGGCTCCGCCCCTCGGCCGCAGTGGGGCCTCTGAGAGGGGACGATGGCACCCCACTGGCTTCAGCCCTAGGTCGCTGTGTGCAGGGCTCTGGGGACAAAGCCTGCAGGGTGGCTCCAGTGGGATCGGCCCCTATTCTGGTGCCATGAGTATTTTTAAGTGCCCGGGGCGAGAACCCCTGCCATTCACCGTGCAAGCCTGGCTGGGAACACTGGATTTTCTCTCCTGATCTTTCTCGGTAAATCAAAGGTTTTGCTTCTCGTAAACCTTGAGCGATGCGTGGAGCCATCCTGACATTGTTCCCTGGCATTTCGATGCTATCTCTGCCTCCCGCAGACCTGACAGAGATGCATGGTGGATGTTCGCAGCCAGGTGAGATTAGATCGAACCGTCCTTATCTCCCCACTGCCCTTTCATCACTTTCAGAGGCCCTGCGGAGGCTGTGGGACCGTCCATCCCCGCTGCTTTTGAATGGGTGCTCCCTGCCTCTGTTCCAAGCACCTGGCTCCAAGCACCTGGGCTGGCTGAGGGGGCTGCCGGCCCCCCACCCACAATAGCACTGACCCAGCTCTGTCCTGGGGACACTGGCCCACTGAGGGCCTGGGCTCCGCAGTGTGTTTTCTGCCCACCTCTCTTCCAAGCCATGGCCTGGCCCCGTGTCGTCTGGACAGGGAGCACAGTGACCAGGGGCCCTGCTGTGCCACAGATCCCTGCTGGTGACCTGGGCTCTTGGGGAGCAGCAGAAGCAAGTAGAGCCCCCTGGAGCCTGGGGCTCAGAGGACTAGAGAGCCCCAGGTCTCACTCCTGCAAGATCCTGCCCTGGTCCAGAAACTCTGAGTCACAGCACCTCATCTATAAAGCAGTGAGAAGAGAGTGACAGTGAACACTCAGACCAGCAGGAAGCTTGTGTCCTGAGCCCTCTGTGTCCTGCTGCAATCCCCGGGGCTAACTCGCTGTCACCCTGATTTACACTTGAAGCAACTGAGGCTCAGGCAGGCTCATGACCCATCCCAGTCCCCAGGGCTCACAGGTGGTGGCTGCCCACTCCCATGCCCTGCAGCCTCTGCTGAGTGCTGTCCACCTCCGGGGCTGGAGCAATGGCTTGCAGTGGGCAGAAGCTCTCTCCACGCATGCTCCATGCAAAGACTGTGAGGCAGGGTGGGCCGCTTAGGCTGCAGCCTGCACCCCGCACCGTGTGCACAGGCAGGCTGGGTCTCTGTGTTTCTAGCCCCCTCCACACTGGGCCCACCTTGGCATGGGGAATATCAACAGATTCTGTGTGCCAGGCACTGCCAGAAACACTTTGCATGCAGTTTATTTGTTTGACACTTGCACGAATCCTCCGGGGGTTGAGGCCGCTGGAGGGCGGACAGTGCTGCTGTCGAGAATCTGCTCTGGCAGTTTCCGTCCTTGTCTGCAGGCCCCGCAGAGTGAGACCGAGGCCCTCCTCAGGCAGGGAGTGGACCTAGTGTCCTCATAGAGGTCTCCGAGGAGCTGGCATAGAAGGGACCCTGGGAAAGGGGCTGCTGGATGGGAGGGGTCAGCATGTGGACAGCGGCCTCTGCCAATTCTCCTAGGTTCCCCAGGGGCCAGGGCTGCTTCTCAAAGTAGCACCCAGGGAGTCCAGGTGTGAATTTTCACCCAGGGAGTCCAGCTGCAGGTTGGGGCTGCCCCTGGGGTTCTGCCCCGCTCACCTGCTCCTGAGACCCGGAACCTGCCTCTGCACCTTTCCCTTCTCTCCACCCCTTGTTCTAGGTCCTGGGTTCTCCCTAATGATCAGTCTGCGATGTCACTGTCCTGCTTCACACCCTGGTCCTCTGTGACTCCTCACCCAGCCCTCAGACTCCTGCTGCAGCCCAGCTGGGCCCCATGCCCCTCTGTGTCCAGCAGAGAGCTTGGAGCAGAGTGCAACCTGCGTCAAGGTGGTCCCTCACCTCTCAGGCTGGCTGCCCAAGGCCAGTCCTGGAAGGACACCCAGGACCGATCGCACCATTCAGTGGCTAGCAAGGCTGGAGAGAGGTGGGGCTGGCCAGGGCCAGTCCACCCACTCAGCCCCAGGGCTGGCTCCTGCCTGACCTCACAGCCCACCTGCCCTCCCTACCCTGTGTGGTGAATCCTGTGCCTGTGCACGTGTGTGTCTAAGCACATGTGTGTGAGCTCTCCTACCAGCATGTGCCAAAGAGGCAGGAAGGTCTCTGAGTGGGGACCAGTGGGTATGGAGCACAGCCGGAGGTAGAAACCTGGCCAGGAACAGGAGGGGACTGGGGGCCCCAGGGTGCCAGATAGGACCCAGCTTATCCCAGTCCAGTCCCTGTGCACACTTCCTGTATCTTGCAGGGAAGGTGTAGTTTTGTGTCTTTCAGCAAGTGGGGCCGTTTGCGCTCAGAGGAGGAGAGGGGAGACGTGGGGCTGCTGCTCACCGTGACTTGCAGATGGGCCTGCACCCTCGAGGTCACCAAGCCCATGGGAGATTGTCACCAACACTGGGATCAGGGAGGTCGGACTTTTCTCCAGGGCCTCCTAGCTGATGCCATAGCTCAGGGTCACAACTGGTCCTTTGTGCTCTGGAACCATCCATGTCTCTGGGACCATCCTGAGGGCTCCTCATG
>RJWT010021976.1:0-17369 GCA_004365215.1 Cuniculus paca
GCTGTTTGGACCAAGTTCCACTCCCGTAAGCATTCCAGACAACATTGCCTAGGTTCCTAACCAGCTTAGATTCACAGGCCCTCCCCAGATCTGCTCCCATGCAAACTCTGTGTGGGTCGGTACCCAGCTCAGGGCAAAGGCATGGGTGCCCACCATCGGATGTCCATAGGCAGCACTGGCTAGAAAAATCAAACAGTCTTGCTTTGGGGAACTTGTGGTCAGTGCCAGGGTGCCTGGGACCACACTACCCAGGTGTGTGGGAGAAATCAGGAATATGCTAAGATGAAGAGGGAGAGGACAACCTCTGGCATCCAACTCAAGCAGTGCAAGTCCAGGAGAGGTAAACACGGAGGAGATCAAGAATTGCACACCTGAAATGTCAGAAGTGATGTCAACTGAAGTGAAGAAACAACTTCATAAAGCTATAAGAGAAATTAGAACAGAGATTCTATTCCAGGTAAAAGAAGAAATGAAAACCATAATAAAAGAAATAGTAAGCATCTCTAAAGAAGACACAGATAAAAAAATAGAGGATCATAGGAAAATTAGGGAAACCATGAATGCACAATATAAGAGAGATTTAGAATGCATGAAACAGATTCAAAGAGATGTCCAGAAAATTAAAAACTCCATTTAAAGCTTGCAAAACCACTTGAAAGAAACTAAAGACAGATTTTCAAACCTCAAAGACAGGTTTGCAGCTTGTGATTGTGAAAGGAAAGATCTCTTAAAAATATCAAGGACTCAGGAAGTAACAATTCAACAGTTGCTAGATAACTCAAAGAAGTATAACTTAAGAATTAAAAATGTGAGTGAAAAGCGGGGGTCAAGACAAATGACATCAGGACCTTATTTGAAAAAATAATTTCTGAGAACTTCCCAAGCATGGAAAAAGGAAGTGACATTCAAATAAGTGAGGCATATAGAACTCCAGCCAGCCATAACCAAAACAAATCTACACCCAGACAAATAATAATCAAGATCCCAGAAATTCACTCAAGAATAGAATATTAAAAGTTGTTAGAGAAAAGAAACAGATCACCTGTAAAGGAAAACCTATCAGGACCATGGCAGACTTCACAACACAAACCTTCAAGTCAAGAAGAGGCTGGAGTGAAGTATTGCAAATCCTGAAAGAAAACAACTTCCAACCCAGACTGATGTACTCTGCAAAACTTTCTTTCAAAATTAATGGAGAAACAAGATACTTCCATGACAAAGAACAACTCAAGGAATTCATGACCACCAAATCAACCCTACAAAGAATACTAAAGGATGAGAGAGAGAGAGAGAGAGAGAACCAAGGTCTCAGGAACAATGACAGAGGGGGGACCGTCAAGTGGGGCCAGTCGATTGAATGGAGAGAAAAAATAGGGAGTCAATGGCAGGAAAATAGCATGACAGAGATAATGCAGTGCAAGAGGGCCTCAAGGCACCAATAGAAAGAAATACAGGCAGAGTGGATTAGGCGACAGGATCCATCAATATGCTCTATATAAGAAACACATTTAACTAGAAAGAAAATTGATAGACTGAAAGTCAAAGGAGAGAGAACAATGCTCTATGTGACTGGGAGCCAGAAAAAATGTAGGGGTAGCCTGCCCATTAATTGCAGAATGGATAAGCAAGACATGGTATTTTATGTGGTGGAAACTTACTCAGCTACAAAGGAAGATAATCTCAAGGCTCTTGTAGATGGATCGAGGCAACTGGTGACCATGCTCATGGATGAAATGGTTCAGAGTCACGTGGGTGAATTTCTTGTTGTCTCCCTAGTATAATAAACTAAAGGAGTTAGTGGGATCCAAAATGCACAATACATAATGGGAAAGTCAAAGGGGAGGAATTATCTAAAAAGGGAAGGAAGTGACTACTGTTAATCTATTATCATGATTTAGAACTCATATTGTCTTCATTGTTCTGATTAGTTTTGTTTTATTCTGATTTGTTTGATTTTATTATACTTGAGGGCATGGACAGCTATTTTAAAGATAACAAAATATATAATTGCAGCCACCGAGGATGTCCAATTATCTTGCTTCAAAACCCTGTATTGCTCTCATTGTTTTGTTTTGATTGATTTTACTCTATTCTGTGTTGTTTGATTGTAATATGTCTGAAGGTGTAGGCAACTATTCTGAAGATAACAAACATGGTAGCCACTGCTGTTTTACTAGTATCTTGAACTTCTCTATTGCTTACATTTTTCTGCTTTGCTTGTTTTGTTTTGTTTTACTGTTTTATTTTGTTGTATTTTGTTTGATTTTACTCATCCCTGATGGTATAGGCAGGCATATTGCAGATAACAAGAGGGATTATGGTAGCCATTATAGATTGCTTTTCACCCTCTTTAGAAGTTATGTGCCATGTTCATTCTTTTGTTGTGATTGACTCTACTCCGTTTTATTTTGTTTGGTTGTATTCTTTTCAAAATAAAAAAAATAAAATAAATAAATTAAAATAAATAAATCTAAAATTTTTTAAAAGAAGAAATCATGGGTGGTTGGTGGGACAGTCAGTATAATTTCTTCAAGATTGGGTAAAATTAGCAGCTTATCTCTCAGTGGGTAAAATTAGCAGTTTTTCCTTGCCTTTCTCTGTGTCTTTTCTATCTCTTTTACCAGAGAGATCAGAGTACACCATGGTTACTTCAGAAACAAATGGTCAGTAGTGCTGAGGTCTAGACTTAAACTCAGGTCTTCATTCTTCAACTATATTTCTTCCACGAGACCGTTTTATTTCTGAGATGAGTGCAAGACCAGTAAAATATAAAACAGAGCAAACTAGAATGATAGTGTGAAATTCATTGCTTTGTGTTATCTCTGCCACACAAAGTGCAGATTCTGATCTTAAACTCAGTCCCTTCTGCAGATATTTTTAAAGCAAAGCCTATCCCTATGCCTCTCTCCAAGCCTCTTTCCAAGGTTTCACATATTTAACTGACTTTTTTCACCATAGGGGGCAAGGGCACATCTTGCATGAACCTGACCCTTTTGTAATTCTTCTCTCCCTTCCCAACATTCGGACTCATTCCTGCCTTCTCATATTTTAATTGCACAACTAATTGGTTTCTTTACTACAGACACAACTGGGGGGAAAATGCCAGCTCCAGAGGTTCTGTGTGAGCAGCTGCCAAGACTCACACATACTCTACCAAGATGGAGGGCATCAACCAGCTTCAGCGAAGATGGATTCTGAACTGGTGTCTTTCAAATCCTCCCAACTTACCTGCTCTCCAGAAAGCCAGGCTTGAAAGTAGCAGCACCTGAGCTTCCAGGAACATGATGGCAGGGAGCACAGCTCAGGGAAATACCCAGGTGATATATGCTAGGACTTTTACTTACACTGGACACTGTTGGTCTCAGGAGACCTGTGCTTTTCCAGCAGGTCATGAATTCACTTATTCAGGGCAGTCGGGTTGATATCTTGTTCCAGTTATCAGATCTGATACCATCAGTCAGTCTTGCATACTACTGAGCCACAGGAAATATTAGCAAATGGCATGAAAGGGGGACTATGTAGGGATCTCCAATACAAATATAATGTGTGGTCTTTCTAGCCCCTGGGTATGAAAGTGATGTTCAGCTATAGATAATGGTCAATCTATGTGTGACACATTCGTGAAGAAACATGGTATTATTATTGTGCATCTCCAGTAATACTTAGTAGTACTCTGAAAATAGCAGTAGCTTAGTGCTGTTACAAAATTATTTGAAATATGCTTAATGTATTTTTGATAGCTGCCTTTTTATTTTAAAACATGAAAAAAATCTCGTGCTTCTACAACTGTTGTAACTACAACACAATAGACATCCCCAACACAAACACACAAACATACACACTGGAAACATCTGAGGAGAAGTTGAAAATCTGATAGTCCCGACTTCTAAAATATACTGCCGCCTATTTACAAATATGGATATTCTCTATCACCCTAATACAACTGCTAAGTAGATTACTCATCTAGGCTTAGATCCACTGAAGTTTTGAATTTAGTTCCCAAAATGTCATTTATAATTGACTGGACATGGGGAAGAAAACTTGTTCTCCACAGACAAATGTGTGCTGCCCTGGTCTGACCTAGGAGCACTGGGGAAATTGGTGCGGCAGCTGTGCCCAGCCCCATTCAATCCCTGCAGATTTCGTATTCCCAAAGCACAGCCCACTGCTCTGAGGACTTCTTAAGAGACTGTCACACCCTGTGAAGGAGCCAGTCCCAGTCAGAACACAGCATGGACATGAGTTTCCCACTCAGCTCCTGAGGCTCCTGCTGCTCTGGCTGCCAGGTAAGGATGGGCAGCCCTGGGGATTTCCTCATCAGAGTGTGGTCAGTGCTGCTCTTGAGGGAAGTCCTCTTGTAATGTGATTTATTGTGTGGATATTTGCTTTTATGTTTCCAATGTCAGGTGTCAGATGTGACATCCTGTGACCCCATCTCTGACCTCATTTCTGCAGCTACAGGAAACACAGTCACTATCACTTGCAAGGCCAGCGAGGACGTTAATGGTACCTTAATTTGGTACTAACAGAAACCAGGGAAAGCTCCTACACTGCTGATCTATGGTGCAGACAGAAACTGGGAATCCATCAAGGTTCAGGGACAGTGGATCTGGGACAGATTTCACTCTCACCATCGACAGCCTGGAGCCTGAATATGCTGCCACTTATTACTGTCAACGCAGTAACAGTGTCCCTCCATTCACACAGTGACACAAGCGATGACATAAGCTAACCAGGAAAGCTGAAGCGTGAAGTTCACCTGCTCAGTTCCTCCTCCTGGTGCTGCCACATCTGAGAGTATTTTAACATACACCCAAGTTTTGCTGAGGATTTGGTAAAAGGGAAAGAGGCTCCTCTGTGTCCCAACTTTTTTGCTCACTCCCAGCAGCACAGACATGACAGTGCCTCTCCTGCCTTGGGTAAGAACAGAACTTATGACATCTGAGACACTAGGACTGCCCTATGATGTGGGATTTATACAGTCACGCAGAGGATAGTGAAGGTATACCAAGCAGGGCTTGTTTTAATACAGGGAATTTTTGTATAAACTACACCCACTGAGAGGCTTAGGGGTAGCCAGAGTAGTCAATACTAGAAATAGTGATTCCTGGTGCTCCCTCAGAGCACTTAAAACCTAGGGCAATGGCTCTTAACCTCATGAAGCTCAAAACTTACTGGGAAGCCCAGGTTTAGTTGCTGATGCTCAGAGCAGCCCATGATGCTTTACTTTATTAGTTTCTTCTCTCCATGTGTCTGCCACCAAGTTCTCATTGATTTTGAATCCTCCTCTTCTGACTTCTTAACTTCATATGAATGTAAATATTTGAACAATCTCTTGAGAAAACTCAAGACAGAAATTTCAGAGAAATCAGAAGATAGCTACCAAGTCAGGGAGGCAAAAGATCGTCTTCCCATTGGTAGGAGATGTCTATTTTGGCTCTGACAATTAAACATGATCACAGTCACTGTAGAAAGCACCAATTGTTTAACTTACAGTTCAGGAGATCAGAATTTTCACTAAGCTAAAGTGAAAAAGTCATGATGAGTATGTTCATTTGAGAGGCTCACATGGAGAGAAGCTGATTCCCTGCTCTTTCAGCTCAAAAGTGCCTCCGATTCCCTGTCTCATGATCCTTTCCCCTGATCACTCCAACATCCATTTTCATTATCAAGTTTCATCTTTGTGTCTTTCTTGCACTCTCTAGGGAGTATATTGCATTTACATTGGTCTCCCCCAAAGTATTCAAGATCCTTTCTCAAGCTCAAAATCCTCAACTAAAGCACATCTTTCAAGTGTCCCGTACTGTGTTAAATACTATTTATAAGTTCCATTGATATAAAATTAAAAAAAAAACTTTTGGGAGTGAGGTCTGTTTCATCCACCTGAAGGTCTCCTCTTCTCCAGTATCTCAGTCACTTTGATGCTGTTGGTACAAAATACTAACAACTACAATTTAAAGCATGATAGTATTATGGCTCACAACTGTAGCGCTTGTTTGACTGGGTCAGAGGCAGAATCAAGATTTCAGAAGGTCATAGGGGAGGAAAAGGCACTCAACACATGGCAGTCAGGTAGCAGGGAGAAGGAAGAACTCTTCTGGAACAAGAAGAGCTCTTGAAGGTCATGGACCTAGTGATCCACATCCAACCAGGTTCCATCTCATGACCACTGAACTGAGCAGTGGATGAATGCACTGATATTATAGCTCCTACAAGATCCCATCAATTTCCAAAGCCCAACCTGTGAATATATGAGTCTTTTGGGGAAATTCTAGATTTTAGATGTAACACAAAGAAAATTTCCATTCCTGGAAACAACAACAGCAACAGCAACAACAAACCTTCAAGAGGCAAGTACATGAGAATAGGATCCTGGAAGAATTGATTAGGCTGATTCATCCAGCCTTAAGATTTCCTAGGTAGACATTGTACTAATGGAAAAGAGTAAATTGTGGAAAGAAAGGAGGAAAGTGAGACTTGAAGAAAAGATAGACAATAAAATGGCATTTCTCAAAGGGCATGAAAAATGCCTCTGGGTTACTTCAGCTGGGGTCAAGGACACGGAGGATGGATGATCTCTTCATATCATGATCCACTGAGGCTTTCCTGGGAACACTCATTGCAGGGACTGTGGCCTGTCCTCTGTGCAGAAAGAGTTCCTATCCCTGTTTAGAGAGAGCACAGTGAAAAAGAAGATAAAGCTAGGGAAAATGATCAGAATTGCAGTGAAGGGGAGAGGCTGAAGATACCACCTGTGACTGTTAGCTGCACACAAAAACAGATGAGTAACCTCATTGATGTGAAGCTCTCATATGGATTCTGGTAGGTCAGTGGTAAACAAGTAGTCTTCAAGTTCAGGCCCCAGGAGAAGCAGAAAGAAGTTTATTCAAGTCTTTAATTCATGGTCTGGCTACGTGCAATACTTCACTAACCAAATTCCTGGAGTCCCCAGGCTACAAGACCAGACACTGAAGTAAGTCACAGCTGCTACTGATGTCTTGCTTCTAGAGCTGACAAGGATCCTGGGGACAGAGATAAAAGTGTTATGTTTCAGGACTTCAATCTTTTGACTTCATTTTATTGGTATTCGTGCTATTTGTCTCTGTATATTAAAACTGTCTGTACAGGAAATGGAGACTTTCCTGAAGTGGAGACAGGGAGGACAATTTCTGAGTCGGGATGATGTCCCCACACTGCTAAACTGTGAAGGCTGCATGAAGCACTGAAGGTTCAAGGTGGAGCTATGCACAGAGCAGCAGCTACCCTCACTGGATCTAGAGGATTTGCCTAACCGACCTTCTCCCAGGGCTCCCTGATCCCCTTCTCTCCATAAAGCCAGCTGCAGAGAAACGGTGCTGGAGCTTCCAGGAACACAGGCTGGCTCAGGGAAGTCACCAGGTGACATGTTCCTGGACTTCTTACACTGGAGACAGCTGATTTTAGGAGACCTCTCTGCATTATTCCTGGACTTCCTTATTACACTGATCTAGGTGACAAAGTTGAAGGGAGAAACAGATTTTTGTTTCAATTATCAGTTCGGATGCCACCAGTAAGCCATGAATGCCACTGAATCATAGAAAATATTAGTAAATCACAGAATAAGGATACAAGATGGTGGTCCCCAAACCAAGAACGGTGCATATGGAACACTAGTCACTGGGTATGAAAGTGAACTGTAGCTTAGGATGGTTGTGGATTTGTGACTGCCATGCTTCCTGAGAAAACACGGTATTATCATTGTGCATCTGCAATAATTTGAACATCTCTATGGACACCAATAGCTTAGTGTGATTACCAAATGATTTTGAATATCCTTAACATATCCATGAAAAGTGTCCTATTTATTATAAAACATGAAAACTTTCATGCTTGATTTAACTATAACACAAAATACTACCATCCCCACACATACGTACAACACACAACACACACACACAAACACACACACATGAAATATCTAAGAGGAAGTAGATCTCTTATCAATATTCATAAGATATACTGTCTTCTCTACAAATAATTATGCATGTTACAAAAATCCTAGTGCACATGCTAAATAGATTATATGTCGAGACACAGGTCAAATTCAAGTTTTGAAAGTTGTTCCCCAAATGTCTTTTGTAACTGAAAGGACTAACAGGATACACATTCTTTGAAGGTAATTCTGTGCTGACTTGGTTTGACCTAAGACAACTGGGGACCCTGGGCACTGCAGCTGCTCTCAACCCTGCCCAGGCCCTGCTAATTTGCATGTGCGCAGAGCACAGCCCACTCCCCTGACAACTTCTTAAAGAGATGCTCACAGGTGTATAGGACTCAGTCCCAGGCAGGACACAGCATCAACATGAGGACCCCCTGCTCAGCTTTCTGGGCTCCTGCAGTTCTGGCTCCCAGGTAAGGAAGGACAGACCTAGGAATTTGCTGAGCTTATTGTGGTCAGTGTTGCTCTTCAGGGAAGTGTTCTTGTAATGTGATTAATTCTGTGGATATTTGTTTTTGTGTTTCCAATGCCAGGTGCCAGATGTGACATCCAGGTGACTCAGTCTCCAACCTCCCTTTCTGCAACTATAGGAGACACAGTCACCATCACTTGCAAGGCCAGTGAGGGTATTAGTTATAGCTTAAATTGGTATCAACAGAAACCAGGGAAAGCTCCTAAACTGCTGATCTATGCTGCAGACAGTTTGCAATCTGAGGTCCCATCGAGGTTCAGTGGCAGTGGATCTGGAACAGATTATTCTGTCACCATCAACAGTCTGGAGCCTGAAGATGTTGGAACTTATTACTGTCTACAACATTTTGAGGATCCTCTCACATTGATACAAGATATAACATAAACCACCCAGGAAAGCAGAAATGTGAGACTGGGCTGCCCTAGCTGCACCTCATGGTGCCATCAATTGCAGAAAGCATTTCTCTTGTGTAGCCAAAATTTGGTGTTTTCTGAAGGGTTTTGGTAAAAATAAGCAGTGAGGCTTCTCTGTACCCTAGCTCTCTTCCTTTCCTCACCTGAGTGACATAGACATGAGAATGCCTCTCCTGATTTAATTAAGAACAGATTTATTATATCAGAGACACCTGGATTATCATACCAGTTGGAGTATATACAGTAAGTAGAAGCCAGTATAGATATTCCAAGAAGGGTTTGTTTTAATACAGGAAATTTGAATCTAAACTACAGCCATGGCTTAGGACTATCTGGCAGCAGGGAGACTGATACCAGAAGCAGAAGTTATCTCCTGCTCCCCCAGAGCACTCTACCCTAAGGCGCCTAACCCCGTGGAGCCCAGGCCTATCCTAGAAGTTCACAGTTGTGGGTGCTGATGCTCTCAGCTCTCTTCAATACCTCACTTATGATTCTCCATTCACAACTTGTCTCCCTGTCTCTGCATCCAGGTGAGAGTTGGTATTGAATCATCCTCTTCTGGCCTCCCAATCTCATAGGAGTTTGCATATTTGACAGTTCTTTAGGAAAACACAGAAGAGAAAGCAATTCTGAGAAGTGGCCACTATTGTTTGAATTCTCAAAACTTTGCTAGGTAGGGAATTGGACCCATAATGTGTTGGCGCTCTTTCCAGTACTATCAGCTGATCTCCAATCATACCACAAAAAGTTAACTAAGCTAACTAACTAACTCATATAGCAAACACAAAATAAGTAATTGCATTCATGTATTACAATTATTTATGGAAAATAGGCCTGGGTAAAGATATATATATTCCTTTCTTTACCTTAGTAATCAAACACTTTCCTGTTGAAAATATTTTCAGAAGGCAGCAGCAGCATCTATAATACCAAGTGAAGGTAACTTGTTAAAAATGTAAAATTGAAGTCTGTACTTGTCACCTATAGGTGAGAATCTGCATTTTAACAAGATATCAGAGAATATACATAAGATGATAAAGCTGTTTTAAGGAAAATTAAGAAAAATGATCACAACATTTATACTTAAGGAATTTCTCCCAAGTCCTGTGCCAAAATATGCCAGAAAAATCAATTCTCACAGAAAAAGTTTGCACACAATTCAAAATGCCCCATAAACTGAAAGATACAAATTAATTATTGTCATTTCCATACATTGATAATGTAGTCTCTTCATTCATCCCTCACCAAATATGCTGTCCGCAGTGAGGGGAAATTGTTAAAATGGGAGGCAGAGATGGATCCTGTTTTGCTTAGGATCTACCCCTACCTTCCCTGATTCTGCAGGCTGCAGACTCTGAACACTTCCAAGGATAATTATCCCATAAGCTTTGTCTGAAACAGCTCATCCCCGCATGGGCGAGAGCCATCTTTGTCTTTGTTCTTTCTTCCCCATAACAATGGTGGCAGAGCAGATCTTTAGGCAGATCTCAGCAAAGTCTCCTGGTTGAGCACTTCTGAGCTTGGGCATACTTGATGGACCCAGGAAACCAAGTATTTGGTGACACTTTGAGGTGTGTGGTAAGAGAGAGATGAAAACTGAGAAGCTGAGCATGGAAAATATTCTGTTAAATGAAATAAACAGACACACGAGTTTAAATATTATGGAATTTCTCTCATTGGAGTAACAAAATTTCAAATAAAGAGCAAAATAAAAGATTGATTAAATGAATTATGGAGATAGAGCTTTTGCAGATGGGAAGGGGTCCAAGAGACCTAGGGAGAGGGCGGAGGGGAATGGAAAGGAACATAAAAAGGTTTGATATGCATCATGAACGTGGACCAAACACCCACATTGATTGTAATCAGTATATGTGGCAAACATGACCTAAAAAATATTAACAATAACAAAGAAAATTAGGAAAGGGACTCTAGAGATGGAGGGAAGGAGTCTGCTGTGAGGAAAAAGGGGGATTGTAAAGAATCAAGATATGTTAAGTACATGAATTTATTCCTATGATGAATGTGACCTTCATGTACTGCACACACATACTAAAATTTTAAAAAATAATAATGTACTAAAATATTAAAAAATAATTTGGTATAATTCAAAAAAAGAAAACAAAATTTTCCTATTGTGGAAAGATTCTTATTGCTTTTCTTCAAGGGACCAGAACCTAGATGCACAGAAAATAATAATGGCCACTGTGGTGGATAGACAATTGGTGCTCAACTTGTCATACTAGCTGAACCGAATCAGTGTGGTGCTGAGTGTGGGTGATCCACCTGAGGACTGCTGCCAACAGCACAGAGGGGATGACTGGAGAGGAAGAAGTGCTGTGTTGGTTCTCTTGGGTTTTGTTGGTTCTCCAGTTGCCATTGGTTCTCCTGGAGGAGATTGTGCAACTTCTTTCCTGAAATGAACTTGGCTGCTCTCATTATCAGAGGAGCTCAGAACCTTGTTGCTGCTGAGAGTGACTGCAGCTGGGGGAGGTCTGCTCCATACTTTGAGCATTGCCTCCTGGATCTGGAGCAGAAGCTGGTGTGCTGTTCAGTCTCCAGGAGAAGCTTGTCATGCTGGCTTCCTGATATGAACTTGGCTGATCTCATCATCAGAGGACCTTGGGACCTTGTTGTCACCGAGAATGTCTGTGGGGGAGCTCTGGCCCTTACTTTGAACATTACTTCCTGGTTCTAGTGCAGAATCCTCAGCCTACCAGTAGAGATCCTTCATCCCACTGGCATAAACCTTCTTGCTTCCACCGCTGACCTTTGGGCCCTTCCAAAGCAGATCTATGAAACAGACTTACATGAGTCACTGTCGTGGACACTAGGCCTCCAGTTGGACTTGTGGGGAGCATTGTCATGGGCTCGAGGTCTTCATGAACTCATTCAGGATGCTGCCATGGTATCCATGTCTTCAGCTCAATTCCTTGAGTCTTTAGTATATGGACAGATTTCCTGCACTCTTTCTTTTGTAATTGACTCTTTGGATGACTATCAGAAAATAATACTATAAATTATGTGTCCTGCATTGTCTTGTTCTCTTTGTAAACGCTGACTGAAACAGCCACAATGAATGTGTCCAGTACTTGCCATCCCATCGACTATCTAGAACCCAGAGCAGTAGAAACCATAGTCAGGGAGCCCCAGGCCCCATCTGTATGTGCTGGACTTACAGGCTACTCCTCAACACCCTGAGAAACTGACTTTAAAGATGCTTTGAGCATCCTGGACCATTGTACAATGAGTGAACATGTAAATCAGCTCAGAGAAGCTTGGATGGTGCTCAAAAGGAATATCCACCCTTGTCTCACCCAGAGGAATTTGAAGTTTGCAGAAACTTTCCAAGTGTAGCTCAAGCATTTTTGGAGAGATTGTTCTTTCCTGTTCCCTTGAGTTTTTCCTTCTTTATCTGTCTGAGTTGTTATACGGGAGAGGGCACTGTGGCTTCTGTACTGTGAGTCCTCACCTTGTCATTGTAGGCTACAGGAGATGAATTCCATGTTCTAGTATAAAGGGATACAATCTCCCCAACACACTAACAGTAGCTATATATTAAAGTTAGATTGACTTTAGACTATGAAATGAAGAAAATGATTGCAATTTAGAAACATTCTGTGAGGATAAGAGTACAAGAAACTGACTGAAAATAATACTTAGGTGGATGTTCTACTTAACATCTTGTTCAAATATTTCTATGAGCTATAGACTAGAGCCCAGGATAATTGACTCTTTGTTAGATGTAAAAGAATAGTTAAATAGTATAAGGACATATAATTTTCCATATGTTTAAACTCAATGAGACTTTATTTTTGTTTAGAAAACAAAATCTTTGCAAGGATATGAAAACAGAGAAAATCACCAGCAACCATAAGACATCAAGAGACCCAGTGATAACTGACTGAAACCAACTGCAGCTGGTCCGACTGCATAATTCCAGTCAACCAGCTTCTGGTTCAGCAGATGGAGATAAGTGAGCAGCTTCCTGGGGAAGCTGGGCAGCAAGACATGTACTAAGCCTTTCTTCACTCACTCTCAACTAGGAGGAAGTGGGTGGTGTTTTGCATTACTGCTCACTCCATTCAATGCAGTTCCCTGCAGATTCACAATGCCAAAATAAATATTAGGTCAGCCATTGGTGAGGATATTTTGAAAGATTAGTCCCCATCATAGCACTAGCTGAAAAAATATTAACAGAAGTGTTTCAGGGTGAAAATTTTACAAGATGCATGTGAAACTCATGCGTCTCAGTGTATAGCTTTTAAACAAACCAGTCTTGGCCCCTGAAATCCACATATAGTACCAGTTGAGTGAGGCTCAAGGAAACACTGCTCTCAAGTTACAGGATTGATATGACTAGGATCCTGAGTGTCTCCCAATGGTAAATGTGTTAAAGTCTTGGTCCTTAGAGTAACTTCTTCTTTAAGAGTCTTTAAAATGTGGGGTCTAGTGGGAGATCAGTCTGTCTGTCATTAAGGCTGCATGCTGGAGGGGAATTGTGGCATTCTGGTCCCCTCCTCCCTTACTGTTCATGAAGAGAATGACTTTACTATATGCTCCTGCCATAATGTGTTGCAGTGTGATAGGTAGAAAGCAATAGAGGAACACTAATAAACTGGAGTCTCCAAATTTGTGAGCCAAAATAAACCCTTTGTCTTTATAAGTTAATTGACTGCAGTAATTTGTTGTAACACTGGGAAGCTGATTAACACTTAGGACCTTCCCCTGTCACTGTATCTCAAGGTAAGAGCTGCTCACATATTTACAAAAATGAATAATGCCTGCCTGATTGCGATCACTTCATTTGCTGTTAGTGTGATATGTACACCAACCTAACAAAAGCAAAGAGACCAGTTATCCAGCGGTACCACCTATTGGGATTATTTATCAAATTGGGACACGTGCAAACTACTATATGGAATGCTGTCAGCACTGGTAACTGCAGGCTATGCTTTAACAATGTACCTGAGGTTCCCAGGCTACAAGGGCAGGTACTGAAGGCACAGCTGGTATCAATACCTTGCTTCGGAAATTGGCTATAATATTGTGGACAGAAGTAAAGATGGTATGCATCAGGGATTCCACTCACGGACTTCATTTTACTGGAATATATGAGATTTTTTTTCCTATTACATTATCAGAAGTGAAAGGAAATGAAGACACTCTTTGCAGAATAAGGAGTTGATGAAAATGTTGCCTGGATTGGGCTGATGTCCTCACACACTGCTGAATGGTAAAGGACGATAAAGCACAAAGGTGCACAGCAAGGCAATGCACAGAGCAGCACCCATCCTCACAGAAGACAGCGGGTTTGCTGGGCTAGGGTTTTCACGGGATCCCTATCCTCACCTGCTCTCCATAAAGTCAGGCTGGAGACGAGTGGCATGGAAGAAGGAACGTGGTGCAAGTGAACATGGACCAGGGCAACAGTCAGTTGTTATGGTTTGTACTTAGGTGCCCCCCACAAGCCTCATGTAGTCATGGAAACACAAAATCTAGCATTTCTGATTGACTCCTTGTCTAGTTCTGGAATTGGTGATGTGAGTTCTGCACCTGCCCAGGGGTGGAGCTGACAGAAAAATGTAAGGTCTGAAAGGAGGTGGGTTTTCCCTTTTGTTCCATTTGCTGTTGCCACTTGCAGCTGCCCTGAATGGCTGCCCCTCAGCCAGGCCAGCCTGCCTTGGAACCAGCTAAATATAGACTAAAACCTCCATCACTGTAAGAAATAAACCTCTCCTTCCTTCACTTTGGGTGTCAGGTATTTTGTCTCAACAATGAGAAAAAAATAACCAAGACACCAATGCTTATATTCTTGCATTTCTTCTAACAAGGGAGACCACTGATTTTAGGGGACTTACACTGTTCCAACAATTCATGATTACTCTATTTAGGGTAGTATACTGAAGGGGAAAAACAGGTTTTTGATTAACCTATAAGATATGGCAACACCAGTAAACCTTGCATGATAGTGAACCATGGAAAATATTAGCAAATGGCCAAAATAGTGTACAGAACACGAATAATGTATATGCATCTAATTCTGAGGAATGCACCCCTAAAATGTGTTGAAGTTTTCTGCTGTTATAGCAGGCCGGCAGGTATAACACTAAAAGATTATTAATTCATATAGTAAACACAAATGAGGTATTTCACAGAAATATAGGACATTTTTATCAAAAATCTAATAGAAATGTTTAAAGATAAATAGATATGTGCAACCTGCTTCCTCTTCAAGAATCAAATGCCTTGCCACTCAAAATTCTTGTAGATGCCAATAAGCAAGCAACATGTAAGAAATGCAAAATAAAAGTCTGTGCATGATACCAATAGGTGAGAATCTGTATCATATCAAGATACCAGTGAATCTTCATAAAGTGAAGATCTATTGGAAGGGAAATTTATCAAAATGACCACAATATTCATAATACATGAATTTCTGCCATATTCTGAGAAAAGACATGCCAGATAATCGATCCTCATACAAAAATGTTGAAAACATTTCAAAATGCTTTACCTGAGAAAGGGATAAAATAAATAATAGTCACTTGCAATTGTGAAATAACTTAGTCACCTCATTCATGTCTCACGAAATGCTCTGTCCACAGTGAGGGGCAAGTGTGAAAATGTAATCAGAGATGGATGCTGCTTGGTGCAGAATCCGTTCATATCTTCCCTGAGCTTGCAGGTCACAGATTCCGAAAGGTTCAAAGGATTCACATCCTATGAAAGTTCTCTGAGACCACTGGTCCCCAGATGGGGTGGAGGTACCTTTGCCTGTGTTCTTCCTTCAGCAAAGTGACAGCGACAGAGCTGAAGCAAATTCCACACAAAGTCCTACTGTGTGAGGTCCTCTGATATTGGCAAAATTGACACTGAATACACTTAAGAAGCATTTTGTGACTGCTGAGAAATGGAGTAAAAGGAAGACCAAAAGAGGAAAAAGAGAAACAGTGAGTGTGGAATATTGATATCATGATGTGTTTATACACATGAAGAGCTGGTCTCTTACTTGTTTAATAGACTGAGTATCATTTCCGCTGTATTTGTCCCACTGAGTTTGTGAATATACTTATATGTATATGAGAAAAGTTCCTTTTTGGTTATGAAATAAGGATATTTAGATGGTAGGATTACCCTGTTTTAGAAGTTTGGGTCCTGGGTGCCCTCCGAGAGAGAGAGGGAGAGTTAACACAGACAGAACACAGCAAGCCCTAGTGAACACAGAGGAAATCTGGAGTGAGGGGCCACAGCCATGGAGAGCTGCAGCTACCAAAGCTGGGAGAGGCAGGGAGCAGACACATCTCTAAATACTCAGTCGGACCTCTGCCTCCAGACACCCTGGTGTTGGCTCATTGAAGCTTATGTCAGATTCTGCCATTCTGATTCTCAGAATATAGCTCACAATGGTTTTAAACAAAATTTTGATATTTAACAGTACAGCAGCCCTCAGAAAGTGACACAAGTGTGACTCAAGGAAAATCCAGACAAGGTTTCTAAGAGTGCTTGTCATCTTTTTCTGCTTTGTCATGTTACACATAAATGGGTTGGTACAATTTAGTTTGGGCAACAAAAGCATGTGAGTCACTAGTGAGGCCCCATAGTGAGGAACATGGCAGTTGTCAATGAAGTGTCCATATCTCTTAGTATAAAATGACATCTGATTAGTAAGATTCTTCCAAGCTTCCTCATTTAGCATTTACTACATGCAGAAAAACATGGAAGGAAAAGAGAACAATGAGACAGAAGAGAAGATGGATAGCAAAAGGACCCTTTAACATACCACCTTCAAAAAAGGATGACTGGGTATGAAATAAACTTTGAAACACAGAGAAAACTTCTTGGATTATTTTATCTGAGGTCAAGGAGTTGGACTGTGGGTGCCGCTCTTCCCCTGATCATGCACCGAGGCTGTTTTGTGACACTCATTCCAGGGTCTATGGTCTGCCCTTTCTGCAGGAGCTGCCTTCCCCAACCTCAGCAAACACAGTGAAGAAGAAATAAGCTTGATGATATCATCATCACCAAAGTGAAGTGAAGAGATTGAGGAGAATGTCAGTGGTTGTCTCCCTCACACAGATAACAGATGTGGACTATCGATGTGAAGTTCTCAACAGGAGTCTAGAAAGTCAGTGAGAAGCAGGTTCCCTTCAAGTACAGGCCCCAAGAGCAGTTGCAGAAGGTCTATGCAATCTTTGCATCACACCTGGCCACCTTCAGCCAGGTATTACAATCCTAGGGGTCCACAGGCTAGAAAGAGAGAGACTGAAGGAAAACTGAAAACAGTACCCTATTTCTGAAGTTGGCTAGGATGCTGGGGACAGAGGTAGAAGTGTCATATATCAGAGAATCAATTCTTTGTGTAGGTTTCATCAGTATACGAGATTATTTTCCTTCTGAATAGCGCTGCCCTGGTGCTAAATGACGACTTTCTTCCCCTAGCCAAAATCAGAAAAGAAGATCCGACAGAGAAAAACTTCAAAATATTCAATGCCTCCTTTATATATAT
>RJWT010021977.1:0-17369 GCA_004365215.1 Cuniculus paca
ACAAAAGACATTAAAATTCTATTTACAGAAGTACTAGCAGAAGACTTCCCAAACATGGGAGAAAGATGTGCTATTCAGATAAGTGAGGCATATAGAACTCCAGCTAGCCATAACCAAAACAAATCTACACCCAGACATATAATAATCAAGATTCCAGAAATTCAACACAAGAACAGAATATTAAAAGCTGTTAGAGAAAAGAAACAGATCACCTATAAAGGAAAACCCATCAGAATCACTACAGACTTTTCAACATAAACCATCAAGTCAAGAAGAGGCTGGAGTGAAGAATTGCAAGCCCTGAAAGAAAACAACTTCCTACCCAGACTGATATACCCTGCAAAACTTTCTTTCAAAATTAATGGAGAAACAAGATACTTCCACGACAAAGAACAAGTGAAGGAATTCATGGCCATGAAACCAACCATACAAAGATTACTAAAGGACATTTTAGAAAGAGATAAAAAAAAGACCATGGTTCCAGGAACAGCAGCAGGGGGGAATCACCAAGCAGGACAGACAGTAGAATGGAGGGGAAAAGAACACAGCCAATGGCAGGAAAATACCATGGCAGAGACAAGCCAGTGCATGTTGGCCAGAACCATTAATGTAGATGGCCTCAATTCACCAATAAAAAGAAACATTGGCAGAGTGAATCAGGAGACAAGATCCATCGATACGCTTTATCCAACAAACACATTTAACTCAAAAGGAAATTCATAGATTAAAAGTCAGAGGCGAGAAAACAATGCTGTATGTGACGGAACCAGAAAAAACAGTAGGGATAGCTTACCCATCAGCTGCAGAATGGAAAGGAAAGATACGGCATTTCTGTACAATGGAAGGCTACACAGCTATAAAGAAAGATAACCTCAGCCAGGCATGGTGGCTCATACCTGTAATCCCAGCACTCAGGAGGCTGAGACACACGGATCGTTGTGAGTGCGAGACCAGCCTGGGCTACAGAGTGAGCTCAAGGCCAGCCTGAATGGCATAGAGAGACCCTGTCTCAAAAACACCAGGGCCAGGAATCTTGCTCAGTGGCCTAAGCACCTGCCTGGCAAGCGCAAGGTCGTGAGTTCAATCCCCGGTGCCGCAAAAAAAAAAAAAAAGAAAGATAACCTCGAGACTCTTGTAGATAAATGGATTCAACTTGAGAGCAAGCTCATGGGTGAAAGGGTTCAGAGTCACGTGGGTGAACATTGTATTGTCCCTCTAGTATAAAAAACTAAAGAAATTAGTGGGATCCAAAATACAAAATAGAGGTTGTGAAAATGAAAGGGGAGGAGATGTCTACAGGAGGAAGGCAAAGGCCATTGTTAATCTATTACTCTGTTTTGAAGCCATGTATTGTTCTCATGGTTCTGTTTAGCTTGGTTTTATTATTTAGTTATGTTTGATTTTATTATATTTGATGGCATGGACAGCTATTGCAAAAATAACAAAATGGATTATAGCAGCCATTATTGATTCCCTATTATCTTATTCAGAAGCCTTTATTGCTTCTTTTCTTTTTTTTTGCGGCACTGGGGATTGAACTCACGACCTTGCGCTTAGACCGCTGAGCTAGATCCCCAGCCCTGTTTTTGAGACAGGGTCTCACTATGCCATTCAGGCTGGACTTGAGCTCACTTTGTAGCCCAGGCTGGTCTCGAACTCAAAATGATCTGCCTGTCTCAGCCTCCCGAGTGCTGGGATTACAGGAGTGAGCCACCACGCCTGGCTGCTGCTTTTCTTTTGATTGATTTTATTCTATTTTGCTTTGTTTGATTTTATTATGTGTGATGGTATAAGCAGCTACTTTGAAGATAAGATGCATCATAGTAGCCTCTGTTTTATTCCTACAGTCTTGTTTGAAGTCCTGTATTGCTTTCATTGTTTTCTCTTGATTGGTTTTATTCTATTCTGTTTTATTTGATTGTGTTATACCTGAGGGTATGGGCAGTTATTTTGAAAATAACAAGAGGCATTATGGTGGCCATTATTGATTTCCTTTCATCTTGTTCTGAAGTCTTGTATCATGTTTATTGTTTTGTTTTGATTGACTATTCTATTTTGTTTTGTTTGATTTTATTGTGTCTGATGATATAAACAGCTACCTTGAAGATAACAAGATGCATTATGGCAGCCACTGTGGTATTCCAACTGCCTTGAAGTCCTGTATTGTTTCATTGTTTTGTTTTGATTGGTTTTATTCTGTTTTGTTCTGTTTGATTTTATTATACCTGGTGCTATGGGAAGTTATTTTGAAGATAGCAAGAGGCAACATGGTAACCATTCTTGGTTTATTTTTATCTTGTTTTGAAGTCTTGTATCCCATTCTTTGTTTTGTTTTCATTGACTATTCAGTTTTATTTATTTATTTATTTTGGTTTTATTCTCTTCAAAAAAAATACCAGTAAAATACTTTTGTGTAATAATAAACACATTTGAAAACTTCTGTTATTCTTTTCTTCTAGTACACTGGTGTCTTTTGGTCCTCCAGCCACTGGATCATATTCATGGTTTCAAGGATATAATGTCCGGGTCTAAAATGGAGCCCTGTATATTGATGTGCCATTTGTCAATTCAGTGACTGAATGAATGCATATAAAATAGGCAATCCTACTACTTTAAATTGCTTGAGTGTGTGCACCTCTCTCTCTCTCTCTCTCTCTCTCTTTCTCTCTCTCTCTAGAAAATAACATGTTAGCTACTATTGGGATATTATCACAGAGACTTCATGGAGTTTAGAAAACAACATTGGTGATTTAAAGAAAATGATTAAAAAGGAAAAAAAATGGTTCTAACTTAGGAATGAAAGGGAGGGGATTGTGATAGAACTGCAGATGCTGAATCCTTCTGTGGGGAGGGAGGGGTGAGAAGTTCCACTTGGACTGGAGCTGAAAACTCAGTCTCATCATGGCAGGCAGCTTACGAATCAAAACTTCCAAGATGCTGGATTTTTAGGGTTGAAGAATTATTGAGCCATCTAATAGTCCTAACCATGCTCACCATGATTCAACACGCGTAGTGTCTGTTTTAGAACTGAATACTCCATCAGACAAATGGAAACATTATCCTAAATAGGCCTGTGATTCAAACAGAAGATACCAATTTGTCCATTAGGATCTGTAAGTGGCCTCATTTATTGTTGCTGAAATTGCATCTGTATTCTAGTACATAATATATTTTCACTGGCTTTTTAAAAATTCCATAATTGTTCTGAAGATTATACATAATGGCCCATTTTAAGAGTACTCCTCCTTTTTAAAAAGTAAGTACTGTGTTAGGCATCATCAGTTTAATTTTTTCTTTTGTTGTTGGAAATCTTGATGAGATTTTGAATAATTAATTTTCTCATCCTTTTGAGAAACACTTAATTGTAAGGTCGTTATTAAATAAAAAACAATTTATAACATTTAAACGTGTATTTGTTTTTCCAGAGTTGTTACATATTTTCACTTATACATTCATTTAAATCATATGCAAGTCTGCCTGTAATGGCATTTTCATGATGGTTCTGGGAACCATCCCTTTGATTGTATATTTATATCTGATTTATGTATTCTGGTGTTTCTTGCCTGCCATCGTACATAAATTGTAGTGACATAGTGAATACCATAGAAGGGAACTAATGATAAATCAAATGTTTTACAGCTTATTATTGAGAATGCTAGGTCATTACTATAAAGGAGTTATATTTGATCAGTATTTTCAGAGGACCCTAATAGTATAATTTATTGGTGCTTCCTAATGTTCTCTGTTAATTATACAGACTTAAAATTGGTTTTATTTTAATGATGTATAATACATGTTATAGTGAATCTTTTCCACATAGGAAAGAGCAACAAATATCCAGTACTCTCTTTGATTGGAACTATGAAATCCAACAACGTGTATAATGAATGTAATGTTAATTATATAGTCAACTGGATAGTTCATTCTCTATCAAAGAACTGTATATTAGCATAAAGCTATTTCAATGTGTAAGGTGCAAAGGAAAATTGACTAACAAAATAGGGAATAAACTTATGTGTGGTTAAGATGTCAAATGAACAGTTTGAACTCACAATTGTCTTTTTAAACAGGGAATATATAAATGGACTTTTATTTTTAGTTCCTTCTCTTCCCTTCAGAGTTAAATGATGGAATATGACTCTCAGTCCTGAACTACTCTTATGCATCATTCAAAATAGCCCTGACAGTCTAACCCCTCTGGTAGTAATGAGATTTATGACTTTCCATTCCTTGGTGTTCCATTACTCTGTCTACATCATCAAATTGATTAGTAGGCAGCAGCAACCAAGGAAAGAAAGGGGGCTGCTTGGAGCCAGCTGGTGTCTATCATTTTAATGAACTGCTTAGAGATGGTTAATATTGTCCTTGATTCTCATTGTAGCTGATGGTGGTCAGATCTTGTTAAATGTTTTTTCTCCTTTATTTTATATTACAGGGCCCACTGGAAAATGATTTGGTAGTTCATGTAGCACTTGTAGCAGAAAGCCAACGGTATGGGCAGTGTATTCTTTTGTGGGTAGGGGAGGGAAATTACTGCTTTATTCTTCTCATATTGACCATGGTAGTAGATATTAATTTCATCGACCTCTTGACATAGTTTCAAGGATATTATTCATGTCATTTTAAGTGCCTGCACAACCTTATTTTTTTCCTATTTAAAAATAATTTTGTCTTAGTTGATGTGAATATTAAAAACTAGCCAGTGCTGGTGTTGCCTGGGGTATAGTTTTGAAAAAGTAATGCAGATGCATTAGGGGAATTCCCAAAATTAGTATTCACCTTTCCTTTCCTGAAGCTCATCCGATCCTTCGGAAAGCATTTAGAGGGCCTCTGTTCCCATGCATGTGGCGTGTTGCTGATATTACAAATTAATAGTATATCATTGCTTTTTATCTCCCTCATTCATTTCCTGAACTATAAATGCATTGTCAAAAAAATGTGTTTCTCTTTATTTTTCCTACATTCTTTAGCCTTCAAGTTTTTCTCAATACATACGGTATTCAAACTCAGACTCCTCAACAGGTGGAGCCCATTCAGATATGGCCTCAACAGGAGCTTGTGAAAGTAAGTGTTTCTGGATCTTTCTTCTTTGTGGAGATAGTAGAGCTTGATGGTAGGACTTAGTTTACAGACATGCATAATTGAAATCCAAATCTGAGATGGAGTTATTAATCCCAAAGTTTCTAATTAAATTGAGAAACCCACTTATTTTCAACTAAAAAAAAAACCCTTGCATTGTGTGTATTAAATTATATGGCTAGGCCTTGTTGATTTCTGCTCCTTCCTAAAATGTATTACTAACTAACATAGGCTAAACACTTAAGTAACAAATTTGTCTTAATTTTGTCATGTGTAAAATTATCCTTTATATTTTTAATTTTCCCCTTTATTAACTTTAAAAACTTCATATCTAAATATGTTTGGTAGCCACTGTTTCCCTTACTATTTGGAGTCTGAAGTAATTTCCTATCTCTTTAGTTTGTTGGGTCTCAGAGAAATTATAAAATGATGTCTGAGTTTATCTTTGATTTACAACATAAATTTGGGATGAGATTAAAAGGTGACTTTTGAGCCTTTTGCATACAGTGCTCTGCAGTACCTGTGTTCATGTTTTTAGAGACAGGAAATTATTGGTTCCCACTGGTTATTCATAAACTACCATTTTTATTTGGTAATTGTTAGAAACAATAGAAGAACAAACTCCCCAGCTTTTGGCAGCAGTGTTTACAGTATGTGTGACATGATTAAGGTTGTGGTGTTGGGCTTGCTGTGTGCAGCTGTGGTCAAAGCCTGGATGTTACAAGGGAATGTTGGCTTAGAGGCTGGCGTCAACACAGTACTTGGGAAAACTTCCTGGCCGTCAGACTGGCCTTGCCCAGAGGCGGCACAAGTCAGAACTAGGAGTTAGATCACCAACAGCACCAGCTCTTGCAGATCCTTAAACCTCCCTCAAACAAATTTAGAGCCAGTTTCCCCATTCCTCGTAGACAGTTAAGCTGAAAACACAAAAATCCTTTAAACAGTTTACTCTTTAAAAATCACACCACACTGAAAATGGTCAGGAGCTATATTTTACGGTGAAGAGGGATAAATGAGACCAAAAGATGATGGAGGAGCTACAAGCCAAGAGATGACACAACATCCAAGACTCCTGCACAGTGCACGTACTCAGATGCAGGGTGTTTTCATGGCCTCTCCCTGAAAGTTCTGAGGAATGGTAACAAAACTTAAAACAAAGGAACTCAAATCTGTTGTTTTCAAGTCTAGTTAATATTAGTAAAACTTTTACAGTAGGTGAGTCTGTACTGTAGCAGAAAACGTGGCGTGAAGATGTGAAAAGCCAACATGGCTAGCAGATTACTTGAATGCGGTATTTTACTCATTCTCCAGCTAACACTACTAGTGCAGAATACTGTGAGGCACTCAGATGACCTCTGAGTCTAGTGGTGTGAAAATAATAATTATAGTCTGCTTTGATAACTGCCAAAATAGATGGTTGTACAAAGTGTGGAATTAGAAACAGTAGAAAGCATTTTGTTATGGAGCTGGTGAAGCCTTACAGCAGGTCGCACTTACTTTATCTCGTATTAGATGGTATTAACAAATGATTTACACTTTGGGTGTGTGATATGGCCTTTAAAAACTGTGATCAAGAACCCAGCTTCCCTGTGCACCTGTCAGGATGGTGGCTTATTCTTTGTGACTGTAGCCTCCATGTTCCAAATCAGTGGCTTTTTAGGATTCATCCTCTAGATGTATGGCAGCACACTGTTCTTTATGAGTCAGTCTTTTGAAAGTAAATGTGTTCCTCTAAATCTTGTTTAATGCACATTTTCTTACAGCAATAGTTGATCCTTTTCTGAGAAGCTGCAGCTGCCTTCATTCAAATCCCTGAAAAGGATATGAGAGAAAATAGCAAAGAGCAGGAATTCTGTGGTGTGTGGTTAGCATTCATGATATAGTATCTCTGGTGTGATTTGCTTCAAGGCGATCTGCATACAGGTGTGCTCTTACATGCAGACCTGGTGTGAAGCACTTCTGTACTTGGGGGTGGTCATTGCTGTGTATTTCAGCACTTTAAAAAGTGTGAGTGTGTACAGGTTGGGCAGCGGATCTGCATCTTGGAATGAGATCTGTCTGCTTGGCAGAGACTTGCTGTCCCATAGTTGAGATATTGAGAGCAGTCTTTTACTGTAATGAACAGTAGTATTTAAAGGAATTCTTCCTAAATTGGCGTCTTTTAGCTTGTGCATGATCAATTAATATAACCACTTGTCTAAAAGAAATGTAAAATAGTTTAGCATACATTTATTTCTGAAAAACCGAAAGTATTTGAGGGAAAGAGAGGTCCATCTAGTGCTAGTTTCTGGGTAGCTAAATATATCCTTATAGAGTACTTTTTCTGGCCAGTTAGCTTATGCCACGCTTGTGCCATGCTTATCAATATTCATAGCACATACAGCTCAGGAGGACATTCAGTTGTTCCCTCATTCATCCATCAAGTATATCCTGAATACCAGCTGTATGCCAGGCACAGTGCCAAGTCAGGGATGCTTTTATTTTCTAAGAATGTACTATTCTAAAGGAGAAAGAGAAAAGCTCACTCCAACACAACAGAATGAACAGAGAACTTTGGTAACACATTGATTTTGTATGTGACGAAGCCGTTACTTGAAATCAGTTCATATCACAATCAAGAAATTATGTAGAAACAGTTGGTTTGATTTTCCATTTAGGAAAATTTAGATTTTTACCTCTCATCAAATTCCAGACAGTTGAAAAATTTAAGTATTTTAATACTTAATATTTTAAGTGTAAAATCACTAGAAGAAAAATAGAATATTTTTATAGTTGTTGGGAGGGAAAGTTCATTCTTAAAATGACAGCAGTGCCAAGAAGCAGTAAGAAAATGATTGAAAAATTTAACTAAATGTAGCATAAACAACCTAGTATGTCAAAAGGGCTTATAAAGTTTTCTAGTAGAAAAATGTTTGTATTGAAATACCAGAAAAATCTTTGTATTGAAGATTCTGAAATGTTTGAACTATCATGCAGTTATCCTCCTATTTTATAACAGCACTGAAGAAGTGCAGACTGAGTAAAATATTTGATGCAAAGAATAATATTCTCAAGATCTTTTCCAAATCATAAAGAATGACAAGTACCTAGTAGAAAAGGAACAAATGAAAAAAATAATTATAGAACATACAGATAGCCACTTACTGTATTGGAAAATGATCAAGTGCATAATATTTGAACATGGTACTCTTTTAAAAGTACACTGAAGTATGATTTCGACCCAAGAAAGTGAGAGACCTGTGTACTGCAAATGGCAGTGTCAGTTTGTGCAATATATTTAGAGGGTGACCTGCCAGGCATTTTGTTTCAAAGAAAAGATGCATTCTCTGTGAACAATGAAGTCTAGATTATTCTTGGTTGTAACTGTACACTGTCCTAAGATGTTACTGAATTCTTTTTAAGATAATAAAAATTAAGAGCTAACTTCATCATTGAATTAGGATGAGGAGACTTCTAGGTTGGATTAAATGCTCAACTCCAAAATTAACTCCTAATTCCTAATTAACTCCTAATTCCAAGATTTCTAAGTCTGTCTGCTTTTGCCTTACAGGAATTCTAGAAGAATCTGCTTCACTGTGATGTTTCCCTATTTTCTAATACCTCTGCAGAATTTTTTCCCTAGTTACTATATTTCAGCATTGAAATATACAGTATAGAAAATGCGTAGTTTCATTTTAACATCTTGAAACTGTAATGCCACAGTGTTAAGTTTAAAAAATAGGACACATAATTTTAAAAAATGGGTCACATTACAGATTATATATTGTTTGAACCCATTTATGTACTTATGCATATATTGATGTTTGTGTATAATATGAATATGTATTTATATATATTTATATACTTTTTAAAATCTGTGATCCTGTGTATATTTTCAGTGTTTCCTGGGCTTACATAATAAATTATACCCTTTTGACATATACCAAAGTCAAATTACTGCATGAAATATTCTGAGAATAAACAAGACCATCTACTTTTGTTTATAAACTCATATAATCAGAGAAATCATACAGATGATTCCATTTTGGGTAGGAAATACTTGACTGTGGAAACCTAGTAGATTAATGGCCTTTTTTTTGTGTTTTCTTAAGTAGCCAGATTTTTTTTAGTGACACAGGAAGCATTTGTGTCTTTTGAGTCTGTTTATGAATCAAAGCTATGCATATTATATATTTATGACAACTGTTTGGCTCTCAAAACTGAGTTATCCCAAATCTAAGTTGATACCTTCAGCTAGCTAGTAGTTCTTGGATGAGGTTTTCCTGATCAATTTTTCTCCAGAAGGATCATAAATTAACAGGCCAGTAGTCAGGGGGAGTAACTTGGTAAGAAAAGAAAAACAAAGCAAAGCAAAGCATAAAATTCTCACCTCATTTACAAATTTGTGTCTTGCAGGCTTACTTCCACCTGGGCATCAATGAAAAGTTAGGACTGTCCGGAAGGCCAGATAGACCAATTGGCTGCCTCGGTACATCAAAGGTACTCATAAAATTTCTTCAAAGAGTAACATTTGTATTATAATACTTTCTGGTAAAATGATATACCATTTATACTTGGGCTAATTATGTGAGTTATCATTTTCTGCAAGTAAATCTTATATCACAGAAGCTTTCTGAGAATAAATCATCATCTTGCTATGTTACTTCTGAGCTTTGTAAAATACCTTATTTATAACAATATTTACTCAAATGCAGGCTTTACCCATCCTGTTGGGGGAGATCTACTTAGGAGTAGTCTACTTTATTAGCATACCAATTGAATCGAGAAACTTTACAATTAATATTATATGAATTTTATAAGTTATTTGCTCACTCAGATTTAAGCATCAGTTTTAATTTTTGTTGGGATTTATGATACTTCACCTTTGCCTTTAGTATATCTTGTATTTAGTTTTTATTTTTCTTTGCAGATTTATCGCATTCTAGGAAAGACTGTGGTTTGTTACCCTATCATCTTTGACTTAAGTGATTTCTACATGTCTCAAGATGTTTTACTGCTGATAGATGACATAAAGGTAACTTCATAATAACTTTTAGTTGAAATGGGATGACTATTCGCACTGATTTTATCATATGTTGTTAAATTGAGTGCTCCTGGGTGTCTATTACAATGAGTTAATGCAGTGTAAAATTTGAAAATAAAACACCGCCTTTGGACAAAGAGTTTAGATTACTAGCAGCATTAGAATAATAGATAGAATCTGTCTTACATAAAGACATGCTGTGTTACATGACATTGCTGTGTTACCTGTCTACAAATTGAATGAAAAGATATAGTTTGTAAAGGTGGGGGAATTTTTTTAAACTATTCAAATGGCAGTAATTGTTTATCTCTTTTTGAACAAAAGTCAACTTAGCAAAATAGTTTTCTTACGAAATATGCCCAGTGAGACCTCAACTCCCAAGTCTGCGAGTTAAAATCTCCCCCACTACCCTTTTTACTTGCAGAATAAAGAATCTTAATGTCATATTCCAGAGCATGAAATCTAGAGCCAGATTGCATTTGTTAAAATCTTGGTTCTGTCACCTACCAACTGTGTGTTCTTGGGCAAGTTATTTAACTGTTCAGTGCCTGTCTTCTCATCTGTAAAACTGATTCATAGTAGAGCTGTTCTGAGGATTAAATGAGTTAGTACATATAAACTATTCAAAATAGTGCCTGGCACTTGATGAAGTGTTATATAGATCTTTGATATGATGATTGAATAGATAAATTGGTAGTAGATAGGTGACCAAATAGATTATTTAGTGAAATAAATAATTCCCTCCATATTGCTGATGGTTCAGATAGATTCAGATGAATCTCTGCTACCTGCTGTAATGTAAATCCATAGTAATATGACCTGAAAATTATTCTGAATAACGACACAGATTTGTTTTTTTCACTCTCGCACCATCCTTGAACTTTATTTTTTAGGCAGAGAGAGAAAAAGCATACACATGTGAGCAAGTGCAAGAGAGTGCATAGACATTCACAATGAGAAAGCCTTAAAACATGGATGACGTGGTTACTTTTAAGAGCAGTTTGATTAAAATGGTTTCTGACTAAGTATTCTAACTTACCCAGGTTTTGATTGTGTACTCTATTAATATGTGAGTATTGTTGACTCTGCCTCTTCTGGCTAAGGATCCTCATCTTCTTAGATACTATGCCATTACACCTTGCCTTGCTCTTATGTTTTGATAGAATGCACTACAGTTCATTAAACAATATTGGAAAATGCATGGACGCCCGCTTTTTCTTGTTCTCATCCGGGAAGACAATATAAGGTAGGTTGTTGAAAGAAGTGTGTGTATCTCATAGCCATTAACACTGTGAACCCTTTGGAAGCAAGAATTCCTTGTACGTTTGCATCTGTCTTAGCATGTGGCATAGTACTTCACATATATAAAAGATAGTATTAGATTGTTAATTTCCCTATTACTAATATATTCATTTTCTTCATTATTACATTTTTCAGAGGTAGCCGGTTCAACCCCATATTAGATATGCTGGCAGCCTTTAAAAAAGGAATGATTGGAGGAGTAAAAGTTCATGTCGATCGTCTACAGGTAGTCTGTTAAATTTCAGTGCTTCCATGTTCAGAACAGTTAATCTACAGTACAGCTGTATTTCTTAATATTTGTTCAGTTTAAGGTTTTTTACTTAGTTTTATTCTGTGCTTATCTTCTTATTCCTGTATATCACCATGTCAGTGTTTCTTATACAGAATTATAGACCTCAGTAGCTCATCTTTAAATTCAAATTTGCATTTGAAGAAGCTTGAGTCCATACATGCTGTTGAAGTGACCTGCTGTATAACCTAGGCTGTTAGAGACAAGTTGGCTGACTTGATCCATTGTTCTTTTCCTTATTCTAATGTAGCATTCAGTCAGGAGGTGGTCCTCCTTCCATTCAAATATCACAGCGTTACCTTCTCAGTCGCTAACTCACCTGGAAACCTGCTTTAGTTCTCTGCTAGCCATGACAGCTACTGTGCCCACAGTTACCTTCTCAACACCCTTTGTGCTTCAGCCATACAATTTAATCATTGTATCCTGGACTACTGTTTCCACCATTTCCTCAGCCTGGAATATCCTTTTTCCTTCAAGCTCGATGGGGCTTTGAAGTTTAAACAAACTTCAAAGGCTAACTACAAAATATCTGAGGCTAAAAATGATACCTCTCTTATGACCTTTAACTTAAACCATTCAAATTGCATTCTATATGGACTAATGTCATTACCTGTACAACAATCGTGATCATCATATTGGGTCTTTATGTAGAAATTCAGTGTAGAGTAAGAAAGAGAACTGATAAAGAGGGACCTACATAGATAGTGTTATAAATGACATCTTTATGTATCCTGGCTGGTGGTTGTATTTTGTATACCTGATGGAGTTTTATCTGAACAATAATATTCCCCATGTCTTTTGTTGCTTTGTCTTACTGTAAAGCTTCCTGGGCAATTTTGATTTTTATCTTGCAGTTTTTCTATTGAGTTTTGGCAACCATGTTTTAAAATTTCCTTTTTCATAGTAATCTGCTTTTGTAGATGTTGTACTTTGTATTTTTTTTTTAGGATATTAACTAGAAACTTTTTTAAAAAGTTTCCTCTCATCTGCATTATCTCTTTCAGATTTCTTTTTCTCTGTCTTTCACATTGAAGGTATTTGCCAGGTATTACCTGGCAGTCTTTAGCTATCCCTCTTTTTTAAAAGTAAAGAAGTAAAAAGTTTATAGGAAGCTGGATTGTAGAAAAAAGATTCATGCTTCAGAAAGTTTCCTATAAAATGGTATGACAAAGGCTTTTAGAGGAAAGCTTCAGTTGCCAATATCTGGAGATTTTTTTCTGTGAGACTCCTCAGTTTCTCCAGATATAGACACCTGATCTCATAAATAAAGGGTGTATGGTTCGCCTCTATGTTGTGAAATCAGTCAGGGTAGGAGAAGGGGCCCAGGGGGTCCTACTGTGAAGTGTGCAGACTTTTACCTTTGACCCTTGCAGCTCCTGCTCTCTGCTGTGCCTTATACTACTCAGTGTAATGTCTTTAACCAGCGAAAAAGCCACTTGTTTCCTCAAAATCAGGGAAATGGAAGCAGATACTAGTTAAAGGCTTTAGAAGGGGGTCGAAAGTAATTCAGTCTTCACAAACAATGCAAAGTGTCATCCAGGCTCTGAAAGTATTTCCACAATGATTCATATACAGTGTATCTCTTTCATTTAAAAACTGCCTGGCAAATTAGGAGAGGTGATCAAACAAAGAGCGAAGATAAAACACCACAGAAGCAGACCTACATTGGGTCTAGGTATTATGAGTCAGATTTTAAAATAACTATGATCAGTATATTTAAGAAATCAGATAACAATTTGGAAAATTTTGTTAGGAACTTTAAAACTATAAAAAAGGAATAAAATAGAAGTCCTAAAGGAAAACTTCAATCACTAAAATTGAGAACTCAAATAGTGTGGTAGTTGCTTACTATATTTGATGACATAGCATAGGTAACTTGGTAAGAGCCCTCATCATACATGCAAGAATTTAAAAGAAAAATGATGGTTTTATGGTTTATTTAGAAAATATTTTGGTAGTAATTAAAGTAGAGCATCACCTCATATCACGCAAAAATGCATTTCAGGTGTATTAGTTGATTTAATGTAAAAAGTAATATCATAAAAAATTTCATTATAATTTTTAAAAGAATCAAAATATTTTCCGGCTTTCATTTTTAACATATAATAATTGTCAATTTGGCATTTAAAAAATGACAAATTCTCATTTCTGGGCTAAATTTAGCTTTAAAATATTTTACATTGCTTTAAAGTTGAATATTCTTCCATTTTTGCAAGAATTTCTATTTCATTTGAAGAATCATAGTCAAATTAAAAAGTGCAAAAGATGGTAACATTTTTTTCTTAAGACAATAAATTGAAGGTTTTTTGTTTTGATTTTTAATGTCAAGTGCAGCATAAGGTTTTAAAGTTGGAAAGAAATCCTTTTCTCCATTATCTGAAATTGGGAAACTTTTTACTGATATATCCTTGTACACAAACTTCAAGTTGGGTCAAGACCTTGAGATAATTCATCCAAGTGCCTCATTCACAAATAGCAAAGTGGAGCCCTTTGTGGGAACATGACTGCTGCATCCCTTCTCTACAGTGATAGCAGAGAAGGAGGCAAAACTCATGCCTTCCCATTGCATCACTGTTTTTTGTACTTGAGCACCTGAACTTTCATCACTGTACTTTAAGCAGCAGAATTTGATGTCCACTTCCTATTTTGATCTCATTTTTAGTTGTACTTTAAAAGTTAGAGAGGGGTCAGTAGTTTTGTTTTTCATCATTGAAAGTTTTCCATCTTAAAAAATGTAAGTGAAGGCATACCCTTCTTCTTTTTTTTTTTTTTTTGCCTTCTCTTTTTTTAAAATTAAAAGTATTTTATCAAAAACAAAACATTAGCTGGACCCAGAAGTGCATGGCAGTAATCCCAGCTACTCAGAAGGCTAAGAGGCAGGAAAATCACTTTTGAAGCCAACCTGGGCAACTTAGACTCTGCTTCAAAATAAACGGGTGGTGGAGAGGGTAGTGATAGAGTAGCTTTGGGCTCAATTCCTAGTACTGCTGCCTCCAAATTTCAAATATCCTTCATGATGAGAATCCATTCTCACAATTACATTTAAAACAGCTTTGTTGTTAAGCAAACATCAGAGTATCTTTACACAAACCTGTGAGGTTTAGATCACTTGACATGCCCAAAGACAAGAGTACTTGCAAGATGTAGGAGGCTGTTGCCAGCGGAGCAGAATATAATCTTTTATAGTAAACATTTTAACTTTGTAAGTAGAAGGATACACTAAAACAATGATTTAACGTATAGTGGAGTAAATGCATTAACCAGTAGTGTGTTTGTTTACACAAGCATCACCACAAACATGACTAACTATACGTGGCAACTGTGCAACATCAGTACATGATAGGAATTTTTCAGTTCTAGTAGAAGCTTATGAGACCACTGTCATATATGCTATCTGTTGTTGACCCAAATATCAAGATATGGCACATTCCTGTATATATTTGCTCTTTTTTAGAATTATAATTATCAGTCAACCAAATCAATATTTTGGAAGATCTTGTGAGTGTAAACATGTACTTTTAGACTTTTTAAAATCATGGTAAACATACATAACAAAAAATTTACCATCTTAGCTATTTTTATGTGCATTCACATTGTTGTGCCACCATTCTCTAGAACTCTTTTTGTCTTGCAAAACTCAGACTGTACTGATAAAAAAAAAAGAATCCCTCATTCTCCATAGCCTCTCCTTCACTTTCTCTGTTATGTAAGTCAAAATGATAGCTTCGTGTTCCTCTTGGATTTTATCTCAAGCCTTTGAACTTTCCTTAGCATATGATCTGCAGATTCTGTCATCATTGGACTCAGCCTTTTCCCCAAGTTTGTTACCAGAATATCAATCACTCTGTGCATATTTCTGACCACATTTTCTACATTCAAAATCTCTGAATGTAATTGGAACTTTTCTCCATCGTGTTGTTTACTGTATTGCAGAGTTGCATTTTTCTTTTTCCTTTGTCTTCTAAGTTATACCTTAATTTTTTTTATTTTAAATAGAATAAAACCCAACTAAACAAAACAGAGTAAAGCCGATCAAAACAAAGCAGTGAAAATGATACAGAGCTTCAAAGCAGGGTAATAAGAATCAACAGTAGCTACCATAATATCTCTTGTTATTTTCGCAATAGTTGTCCATTCTATCAGACATAGTAAAATTGAATAAAACAAAACAGAATAAAACTAATCAAAACAAAACATTGAATAAAACAAAACAACAAATAGGAACAAAACAGTGAGATCAATATTGGATTTCAAAAACAAAACAGAAGGAAATTCCCCATACTTGCTATATTGCTTACTGTTATCCTCCTACTATATGCTAAGACCACCAGCCTTAGGCCTGCAAAGTCAATCAAATAATACAAGCCTTTAATTGGCTTTGTACATCAGTTGCTGTCAACTCAGCCTGTCCTCCAAACCGGCTGGTTGCTTAGGGGTGGGGGGAGAGGTCCTTGATTCTCGGCCCGCGCAATGGTCAGCACACACGGTGGGCAGTCTGGTTTCTCCCTTCCTGGTCCCTGCATGGTTTGCACAGCTTACTGGAAGGACGAGCTGGCTTCTTGGTGTGATCCTCCCAGACCCACCTTGGCTTCTGCTGACTCACAGGGAGGGTGATCTCAGTTATACCTTAACTTTACAACTTAGGTCAATTCTGTTCTTTTGTGAAGCCTCTGGGATTGGAATGAATTTTATCTTGTGTATTTCTTTGGCATTTTGGTTGAGCCTAACTCCTGTCTTTATTTTATGTGAAACTAGTATCCTGTGTCTGTTACTTTATGGTTTGTAAACTCTCAGGCCAAGCTGCTTTATTCATCTTCACATTCCCATCTCTGCTCACTACTCTTTTCAGGAAAATATATAAATATTGGTACATTGATTCAGAAAATATTTATTGATCTCTCACTCTCAGTACTGAGATTATAGTTGAATAAAATATACAAGGCTCCTGACCTCATAGGACTTGTTCTTAAAACCTTAGGTAGGATGTTGAGTAGGAAAAGACCTAGTGGGATATAACTTGAGTATATTAGGTGAGAATGCTTTTTGAATATTACATTTCATTTGATATAAACATGCAACATTAAGTTATATGATTACTATCAGAACTCTGGTATTAATACCTAGTAAATTAATTATGTTTTTTATAAAACTAAATCAGGAGCCTCTACAACCAACTGAAGTTTTTTTAATCAAAAATCCTAGAGACTTTTACTGGAGTTTAGCATTTGTTCAAACTGAACATTTACCTTATAGGGACAGAATTAAAAGTATAAGAGTGAATACACTAATAAAAACAGAAAATATTAAATAAAATTATTTTTCTTACGTTTTCAGCTTTGAGAATTCTTAACTCTTTTGATCTATTATTGAATCCTGTTATCTCTCCCTCGAGATTTTATCTCAATTTAACCACTGCCCGTTACCTTTAACGCTAACATCATGATCCATGCTACCATCATCTCTTACCAAGACTTTTGTAGTCAGCTCCTAAATTCCTACTGAAAGACATGTAGCTTCTTCATACTCTACCTGGATGGAGGCAATTGGATTATGTCACCTAGCAGAAGCCTCCAGTGACTGCCTCTCTCACATGAAGTGGAAACCAGAGTTCTTCAGAGGTCTGGATTTTATCCATGGGCTGGACCTGTATCCCTGATTTCGTCTCCTATTGTCTCA
>RJWT010021978.1:0-17381 GCA_004365215.1 Cuniculus paca
ACACTTCTCAGAAGAAGCAGTACAAATGGCAAATAAATATATAAAAAAATGTTCAGCATCACTGGTCACTCAATGTCTTGGTTACTTTTCTCTCCTTGCTAAGACAAACACCTGACACCCAAAGTGAAGCAAGGAAAGGTTTATTTAACTTACAGTTTCTGGAGATTTCAGTACATAATCAGCTGGCTCCAAGATAGGGTGGCATGGCACAGGGGCAACCCTTCAAGGTAGCAGCCAGAGCAAAAGAATGCAAATGCAAGCCTCTTCTCTACTCTTATGTTGTACACAGGCCACCCCCCCTTCAGGGTGGGTGTAACAACCCCCCCTTCAGGATGGGTCTAACACTCACAAAATATCCTTGCCTTCCTTTGCACAGGAGGAGGTTATTTACAAAGAACCCTGGCTCCCTGCTGAGTCTCTCAGTTAAACTTCTAAACTTCTCAAGTTGACACAATGTATCAACCATAACACTCAAGAAATGCAAATTAAAACAATGCTAAGATTCCATTTCACTTCAGAAAAAATAGCTGTTACCAAAAAACAACTAATAACAAATGCTGGAGTGGCTGTGGGGAAAAAGGAACACTTCTCCACTATTGGTAGAAGTGTAGACTGGTGCAACCACTGTGAAAATCAATGTGGCAATTCCTCAAAAAACTATTACAGGTCCTGTTGGACCCAGCTATTCCCCATTCTGGGTATCTTCCCAGAAGAATTTAAAGCATCATACCACAGCAATATATGCACACACATGTTTATATCTGCACAGTTTGTAATAGGTAAATGTTGGAAGCAATCCAAATGCCCATCAACTGATAAATGGGATAAAAATAATGTGGGTTTTTTTTGTTTGTTTGTTTAATGTACAGGAGTATTACTCATCCATAAAGAAAGATAAAATTGAAACATTTAAAGCTAAATGGATGAACTTTGAGACCATAATCTTAAGTGAAACAAATCAGACACACATGTAAATATTGCATTATCTCTTTGGTGTGAGCAACTAAATATATAAATAACAAAAGTGTACAATAGCTATTGTGTAATAAGGAAGAAACTGTTCAAAAGGAAAAGGGAGCTAGGGGAGGGGGAGGAAGAAAGGTAGGAAGGGAAAGAATAAAATGAAAACAAAGTTTTGTGCATGTGAAGCACAAGGGGTTTGAAAGGAGGAAACAGGAATGCAGGAAGAAAAAGTAATCAAGACATACCAAGTATGGGTAAAAATTTCCTCTAATAAATGCGGTCATTATGCATACCTCAATTGCACTGATAAACTTAAATAAAAACTGTGTCATGGAGCAAGCACTGCACAAGTATGCAAAATCTTTCATTCTCTCACAGTCCTTCCTTTCCAGAATGTGTGTGCTATGTCTATTCCACCCTGACGGTCGTCTTGCATCCTCTTAGGAATCTGTGTTCTTGGTTCTTTCACTGATAAACTCTCATCACAGCACTTACCCAGAAGTTCTCTGACCCATGTGTACTTGGAAGCCCAGTCACTGACTTCATCATGACAGCTTCTCCACTATCATGTAGATTCCCCATGACTCCATGGAAGCGCCTTCCCAATCCGTCAGTACTCTTCTACATTCCCTCAGTCCCCCTATTCTGTCCCTCCTTTCTTCCCCAGTAAACCTTCCTTGTCAAAACTTTTTCTCTTTCCTGGACCAAACCACATGTCACTCAAGTCATTAGGATTGTTTTTTGTTTGTTTGTTTGTTTGTTTGTTTTGCGGCACCGGGGATTGAACTCACGACCTTGTGCTTGCCAGGCAGGCGCTTAGGCTGCTGAGCTAGATCCCCAGCCCTGGTGTTTTTGAGACAGGGTCTCACTATGCCGTTCAGGCTGACCTTGCACTCACTTTGTAGCCCAGGCTGGTCTCGAACTCACAAGGATCCTCCTGTCTCAGCCTCCCGAGTGCTGGGATTACAGGCGTCAGCCACCACGCCCCGCTCATTAGGATTCTTTATGTGCCCTCCAGCAGGTTATCTCCTCAGAGTGGTGTCATTTCCCTCTCCATGCGTTACCTGTGTTACCTCTGAGTCTCCCCCTTCCAACCTGCTCTCCAATCTACTCTTGAGATGGGTGAGGAACATTTTTTGCAACTGACCCACCTAAGTTTTAGAATACTACTTCGTCTCCAACCTGGAGAAATAAAAAAAGCGGCTGCTTGTTTTCTAACTAGATAGAAGTGTCTGATTCTTAGCCCACAATCTGCAGAGATCTCAAGTTGGTCTGATTTGTTTTTCTTCTTGTTTTCTTTGTGATTGTTCTCCCTGCAATAATATCAGGACTTTGTTCTTGAATATCTACTCTCAGAAAACAATACTGAGCTCATTTCTGGATTTTTTGAGAGTATACGGATAAGCATTTTCTTGCTAAGCAGTCAGGAAGTAAGTAGAAAATTTTAGAGTTAAAATTTGACCCAGAGAATTCTCTTCTCTTTTTCCTTAGTTTTAGTTCCTGACTTTGTAATTAAGATAATGTCTGAAAGCTCTGATTTTCATCCTGAAGGCTGATGTTTAACAAAGCAAAAGTCTACCTCCTTCATGTATTTATGTTTATTCAATAGATTATTTTGTTCCCTTTCTCTAAGAAATCTTCACATCCCAGTAATTAGGCTTTCACTTGCCACAAATTTAACTCAAGAGTAACACCAACATTTAATGCTTTGGCAAGAAAAAACATGCTACAAAATAGTCTGAGCAGTACCACATTTAAAAAGAGGCACTTATCAAAGAATGTGATGACATAAAAATACTGTTTACAGTGCTGTCAGGAAGTTAGCAAGATAACTGCTCAGAAGCATCTTTTGAATTGACCCATATGGAAATGATTCATGAACTAGACCCCCAGAATGGTTCTATTCCTCCAAATAGATGTTAAATTCCTTGAAAAGATGTCTTCTTATACTTTAGATTCCAAACATTACTTAATGAACGAACTAACTAATAAATGAATGCTAATTTTCTCATCTAATGGAGAGAAAATATCATCTCCCAATATTTCCTACATCTCCTTTTTGATCTTGCAAGAATTTCTTGATCATTACATCCACAAAACAGATGTAAAACCTAGAGAAGTAATGGTTGTTGGTATTATTTATAGACCCCAACAATTCAAGTCTAAAATAGAAAAGATTCCTGAGAGTTTATGATTTATTGCCAAATGAATGTATACCAGCCATAGTTGCTGTAGCTATTCAGAAAAAAATAAAGCCACTTCAGGATTAAATCATTAGAGTATATTTTCAGAATTGTTAGAAAGATTTTAAGGGTGTAAGAAGTTAGACATGAACAAAATTTAAAGTGTGGAGAACTCATTTGGAGACAGAGAAAGGCAAATAAACCAGTTAGCTTAGCACAAGAGCCTTTGAACTTCTAAATTATTGCCATTGACAGGAAAAATGCAATATTTAGTTTAACAATTGTTTTGAAAAAGTATTTATAGTATTTGCTGTTCTGAAGAATGCTTTATGATTTATGATTCTCATCACAGACAGTGCTTGAGCAAGAAAGCTAATTTGCCACCTCCTGTATAAATAGACTTATGCTTTGGGAAGCAGAGTAAGTATTGGCTTAAAAATGTCTCCAGATTTTTTGCTCAAAACTTGACCTTCTGTTTTGAAAAAAATACTTCCCAACATGTTGGCTAAAACTTAACAAAGTTATCTTAGAGCTACAGCAGAAAATTGCATTGATTTTGATAAGCTGCAAGGTTATTGCCTACAAGCATATAATTATAATATTCATAGGTTTAGAAGATAAGGAAAAGAATATGAAGAATATATATGCATGTGCACAAGTGAAAATATCTATATTCTAAGAAAACTGTATAGGAAAAATTGTGTAGTCATTTGCTCTCATAAAAAAGTACACTAACAGAAGTGAAGAGGCTCTCACAGTTCTTTGGACTTTGCTCTAAGCTGTACATAAGATATGAAGGTTGAAAGACCCCTGATTGACATGTCTACAAAAAATTACAAAATGAACTAGATCACTACTACTGAAAGTCACATTATATTCCTCATCCATTAGATGATGTTTCTCTAGTTTCATTCCCTTCCCATCCTTGCTTGGCAATATTGCTGGAGGGATATTTGTTCGACATAAATCTGATCATGTCACTCCTTGTCATAGCACATAAAGCAATGGCTCTCCTTCCCTTCAGAATATAATCAAAATTCTTAGATTTATATGTACATCTTTTCACAGTGTGTTTCCTATCAGCTTTTCCATCAAAAGGAGATAACCTCATCATCACCCAATTTTCACCCCATACTCAATCATAAAAAGTTACAATTAATTCCAAATAGCCTATGTAGATAACCAGCTCTGGAAAACTACTAAATAATTTTAGTGCTACTAAATACTACTAAATTATTTAGCATTCCAGCTCTAGAGTACTATGAAATAAATAATTAGAAATTACTCTCATCATGTTGAAGGTAATAATGTAGAAGTTACATGTAAAGAACAAGTGATTTTAAAATGTTTATTGAAATATGAATTGCATAAGGTAATTATTTTTAAATAAATAATTCCATTGCATAACTTAAATATTCATTAATAAATAAGTTAATGAGCATATCTATACATTTGACTACTTTATCTCTTTGTTAAACATCATGCATTTTAAGTGGTCAATTTTAACAAAAGTATTTATGGAACTTCTGCTTTTATTTATTTTTCTATTTTGGTATCAGGGATTGAACTCACGACCTTGCACTTGCCAGGTAGGTGCTTATACCACTGAACTAAATCACCGGCCTTGAACTTCTGTTTTTGAAAGTAGGAAATTATCAATTGTTTGTTTAATTTTTCAATATATAATATATATTAATAATGTTATACTTACTTGAGAAAAAAAACGAATGTTTCCTTCTATTGTTTGACTAGCCATGCCAACATTAATTGAGTTCTTGATCTTAGAAAGTGGAAATATTTTGCAGAGATTTTCATTTGTGGATGCTTAAATAAATTTTACAAATAAAAACACATAGGAACTTGGAGCTGCTAGTTTAAAATCTCACCTTGAACTACAGAGTATGTTGTTGGCATCTGATCACTTTTTAGGGAAGAACATATTCAGTCTCCTTTAAATTCCCAGAATCTTCTGGATATTCACAGTGACTCCAAGAAGGCAGCCTGGATGTTAACAACAGGATGTGGATTGCCTGGCATAGTGATGCATGCCTGTTAGCTAAGCACTCTTGAGAAACCGAGGCAGGAGGATTACAAATTCATGCCCAGCCTGGGAAATCTGGTGACTTAGTGAGACTGTCTCACAATTTAAAAATAAATTTAGAAGGGCTGGGGAATGTAGGTTAGGGTGCCCTGGATTCAATCTCCACTACTGAAAATAAAATAAAGAAAAAAATAGATGAAATGAAAAAGAAAAAACAGAACGTTGAGGCTCAGTGAGGTTAAATATCTGAGCCAGCCACAGATATATCTAATCTCATAATCTGTGCTTTTAACTCCCAGAAAGAGCAATGCTAGATACTATGGAGAAAGTGGCTGCTTTTTCATGATTCTAAACTCTGCAGCCTTAAAAATTCAATGCACTCCACTCTTGATTCTGATTATTTGCAACACCAAACATTTTCCTACATCTCCCTTCTATTTTTCTAAATAATTTTCAATCACTTTAAATGAATGTCATGGCACATCACTATGTTTCCTGTTCTGTTTTATTAACTCTGAATGACTTCCTCTGTGTTACTGCATTCACATTCTCTCTCTCTTCTTTTTCTCTCTAATTATACTGTCTTTTTTGGTAATTTACTACCTCTGAGAATGAGAATAATGAACTTCTTTCTTATTACGTGTTACTCTAGTCAAAATGTCTACAGGCTGATAGAGCAATCACATCTGCCCTGATAAGCCAAATAGCAGAGGAGGAAGAGAACTTGGGCCCATGACACCTGTCTTCCCTGTTACTTGCTAATGCATCTTCACACAATATATTTTTTTCAAAACCTGCCTCCATTCCTGCTACTTATTCTTTTCCACTTCAAATCACATGTCTTTGTTTTTTGACATAGCAGTTGGTTATGTGAAAAATATTAAGATGCAGTTGTCCATGATTTGCTTTCTAATAAGGTGATAAAGCATCAGTATTGGCTCAGTTTCCATCAAAATATTTTGAACAAATTTTGGGTGAAATGGTAGCAGGGTGTCCCATTATTAGGAAAAATGTAGATAGATAAGCAAATCACTTTAGATGGGGAAATCTCATGAGAGTGAAACACACTTTGTTTTCCCCCATTTTGTTACCTTCACTTGTCAGTGTACATTCATTAGGTGTTTGGAAAAAGAGTTGTCTAAGATATCTCTAAATTACACCTCTTGGAATCACTACAGCTGCATCCTCACGATATGATGTCAGTATCCAGCCTACCAGCAGATCCTTTTATAATCTTTGTCCATAAATAAACCTCCCACTTCCTCAATTTAACAAAGACAAAGCTCTAGATGAACTCTGTTCAGACTGAACATAGTATAATTTACTTTTCAATTTCACACCCAAAGATTCTGTAATGGAGGAATGTAGGCAGTTAAGTTTTCAGTCATACCAAATGGGTTTTTAATATTTAAAATCCATCTGTTTACTTACAAAGAGTAAATGCCTGGAAATGAGGCTTCTAAAATGCAAATGAAGAGTTACAAGACTTATTTCTGCTTGGGAAAATTCAACACTTCTGACAAAAGGGAGTACTAATAGCTCCAGAAGAATCCAATAATGGTATAAATAATGTTTGACTCAATAGCGCATGATATGTGTATGGGGAAATCAAAGGTCTCTTCTTTGTTATGACTGCATCATGAAATGCCTCATGAATTAGAGGGAAGGGAGGAGACTGAAATTAGCACAGTGCTTTGCAAATAGCTATACCAATTTTAGGATACCTTGGCTTACAGGAACAGCCAGCAGAATTAAGAAATGAAACACAATTTCAGAAAAAATAGTTCCCATTGCCACTCATGGCATACCAGAGTAGAGGCAGGTCACTGCTACTCTTTTACCACAATTTAGCTTCGTTCTTTGTTCATTTTTAATTTTGAGGAATTAATTTTACTTTTATACAGTTGCTTTTCTGGATTCATGATTTTATAAAATATCATTTAAAATGACAGAAATTCTGTATAATTATTATTAATATACAAAGATTAAAAAGACTGGGCCTATAAATAAAAAAGTTAAAGTAGATATTATTATACACTCTGGCATACCTTAATTAAAACTTACTATCATTAAAACTCAACAAAGTATGTTCGTATTGGTGCGTTTTTCTCAGGAACCCTTAAGTTTTGTCATTTAACTGATTTTGTGTTAAGGCATTATTCTATCTACTTAATACAACATGTCCATAAAAATCTTTGTTTCAATAATTCACTTTTAGTTCTTAACAAACAAATATACTATTTAAGGGAACACTGTTTACTGCTATTTTCAAAATTTAAAAATAGATAATGGTTAAACTGATTGTTTTCCTTCATGCAAAGTATCAATTAGACTTTATGAGAAACTCATTGCCTACAGCAAATTGATTATTAACTAGAACTGACACTGCTTTAGACTTATAACTTCGTCTTCATTGTACACCATTATTTAAAATTCTTTGGGCTGGAAATGATGCAAGACACTTTACTCTCCTTATTGGGGTGGTCATATGATGCTGTGTAATTTCAGGAGTAAGGAAGCTAGGAAATGTAGTCTTTATTCAGGTTGCCAGTTTGTAGAAAAAAAAACAACAACGGCACAACAGGGAGCGAATATCTGTGAAAGCCAGTAGGCTTCTGTGATACACAGAAGGTGAGCTTGAACCAAGTGTGTATCTAAGTGAGTTTCCCATCTGCATAAAAATCAGTTGAAGAGCTTATCTGCCTGCCTATTCCTGGGTGCCGCGCCTGATCTAGTAAGTTGAATTTATTAAGGAGAAGCACCAAGGACTCTGAATTTAACAAGTCCCCTTGTTATTTTTAGCACTGTAATTTGAGAACTATTTTAGAAGAAATAACATGTTAAAATCTTCTAATCTCCATCTGGCAGAATGAAAAGTAACTCCAGATAACGTACCAGGAGAATGTGTTCAAGAACCATTCGTACCCAAGTTGCTATTTTAAGCAAAGGTTTGGGATTATAAAACAAAAAGTACCTGTCTCCGGTTCTCAAAAGAATTGTGATGTAGATGGAAAGAGATACAAGGAAGGGATATATAGAATATAAGACTTCTCACAAAAATGCCTTACAAAAGGTACAAAACAAATACGATTGTAGATAACATGCGCAAAGTATTTCAAGCTGGAGGAGGTTTCAAGGGCAAAGTTGCATTTGAAATTTTTCATGGAGAAAGTTTCATACATGAAGATCAGAAGCACAGTTTAGACATAGGGAGATAATATGAAAAAGCTCAGAGGTGGTTCAGAGAATTTGAAACAATCTAATTTGATCTAGTTTGGAACAAGTAAATTGTGTAAAGAGTTTGTAAGTGTATAGAAGAATATGCAACGAAAATACAATGCATGTTTAAATCTTAAAAAATTATTACAGTAAAAATAAAACCACCTTGTCTCTAATTCCTTTTAAAATACTCCCATCCTCTTCAGGCTTATTTATCCCATTATTCTTGCCACTTTTGGGGGCAGTTCTGGAAACCCTCCTTCCTGAGTGTGCTTAGATGTGCTATTGTAGTTGCCTCAAAGCTCTAAATCCATTCAAAATGTTGGCCTTTCATGGTCATTTGCAGTTTGGGGAAGAGCTAGAAGTCACATGTTGCAAGATCCAGTGACTAACATGGTTATGAAGACACTGTAATGTTTTTGCAAGTCTGCCTTTCAGTTGGAAGACACTTGGAAGTAGTAGTCCCCGTATTTTAGATCTCACCTAGCAAAGATACTAAGGAAAGAGGACTTCCAGATCCTCTGAAAGTGATGAGAACCATGTGTAAGTATATTTGAAATGAGGGGAAGTATTTTAAGGGAAATTGTGATCAGTTGATTAATTTAAACATTCACCATGTATTTTGATCACACCTTATGTAGTCTAAAAGTATCTTTGGGCCAGACCATCAAAGGTATCAAGAACCATATCAAATAAGATTTCGTTCTGATGACACAGAAGAACTAAGGAAGTCTTGCCAACAGGTGAAACACAAATCAAAAATGGCTACATGGGGTTGTGATCCTTTCCTTTTTTATTCCGTAGTTTTGCTGCCAACTCATGTTTTTGCCTCCATAACTGTTTTAGCTCTCCAAAATGAATCATTTTGACCTTTTAGGAAAATCTTGAGTTCACTATAAAATGACACTTCAGTCATTCTTTTGATTTAAGAAATTCATCCAGGTTCATAACGCCACCCCAAACCACCTGTTAGCACTATAGATTTTTTGTTGATTGTTTTCTTTTGCACATGGAGTACTTCTTACGTTTTTTCTGTTAAACTTGTTTAGCCTCTGTAACTTATTCATCAATTCTTCATGAAAATTCAACTTTATGGAAGATTTCCTCCATGGTTTTGAAGCACGATGCATAGTTCAATGAAAACCTGAGTCTCTTGAAGCCATCTTTCACATCATCCACTCCACTATTTCACTTATCTATTCAATTTTGTATCAAATTAGATTACTAGCACCCACCCAAGGCACACTGGTAGTGGAAATACTCTACCAGTGAAAAAAATGAATAAAGATCAAGTTATTCCTAACATTCTCTTATCTTATCATGTACAAATATATACATATATATGTATATATGTGTGTGTGTGTGTGTGTGTGTGTGTGTGTGTGTGTGTGAGAGAGTGAGAGAGTCAGAGAGACAGAGAGACAGAGAGACAAAGAAAAAACCAAGCCTCCATTTGGGTAACACACTCAAATGATACCCAAACCACAGCAATGTTTAATTTAATATGCATTTCTTTCCATGGAATAAATGAATGACAAATTGCTTCAAAAGTACATTTCATTTTTATGGCCATTTTTTAATCTTGGGATTTGAAATATGAGCATCTTGAGTCTAATTCAAATCTAATTAAAGATAATACTCATTAAATGCTTGCCCCTGGGTTATGTGATAAGTGGCATAAAATTGGATTAAGGACACACACACACACAGAGACACTTGCACGCATGTGCCCCATAGGTTGTTTATATTTTCAAAAGCAAAGCAATAAGAATTTTTTCTTTCCCTTTTTTCTTTCCTCTTTCATCTTTATAATGCCTGCTGGCTACCTCCGTTATCACCATTTAGATCATTTATAGACATCACAAACATAATATGCAATAGAACTTTACACTTTCGCCCTTCCTAATCTTGTCATCTTCTCGTGTGATTTTCCACATTTTTCAACTCCATCATGAACACAACTCTTTTCTTCTACTAAATGCTAAATTTCCTCTTAGAAAAGAACATGCACGTTTGTTTACTCTTAGGCCAATAGCTTCTTTAACTAACTAGGTCCTTTGCAACTGCTGGCTAAGTCTACAGAATATCTGATTGAAATATTAGAAGCACTAACAATTTTGCTCCAAATTCCACCTATGTAAATATGTAAAGAGAAAATTTTTTCTTCACTAACCATGCTATTGTGCCAAACTTAACATTCAGTTTTAAGTAATGTACCTAAAAACTCAAAACTAAATCTTTTCAAGTGTAAAGTAATAAATCATAGTTATATTTTGGTACTTTAAAAATACCCTCTACATAACTTTTGCAATATTGTACATTTCACTTATGTGTCTTTTCCATACTTCTATTTAGCATAACGTCATACATATAAAAGAATATGTTTGCGTGAAAAGGATCTAAAACACAATTCTTTCAAAAAATCCATTTTTCCTATGTTGTCCAATTTTTAAAAATTACTTTTCAATACAATTTATGTTACTGCATGCCTGTATGTGACATATGCCTCTAAGGAAATACAACTATTTAATATCTTAGTTCAGGTTTTTATAACAAAATTCTATGCTAAGTATTCTTGTAAACAACAAGCAAGTTTTTCCCACAGATCTGGAGGCTAGAAGTCGGAAACCAGGGCGTTGGCCTGCTTTGGCTCTGATGAAGTTCAATTGTACCCTACAATCTTTTTCTTTCATCATCACTAAGTTAGGGAACTCTCCGAGGTTTCTTTATAAGGGCACTGATTAATTCCACTCATGAGGACTTGACCTACACAATCTTGTTGTCTCCCTAAGATTTCACATCCAAATACCATCACATTTGGGGTTAGGATTTCAACATATCTTTCTTGGGGGACACGAACATTGAGTCTATTGCACTGAAGTATTTGTGGATGGGGGGTGTTAGCTGCAAAGACAGGGCTTTTAAAACTGCATTGAGTAGTTTTAAAGTACCTGTTTTCATGTCTTTTAACAGAATTTTGAGACTTGAATCATTACAAAGTGGCCTTTTCTCTTTTTATAACTTTGTATACCTTAATATCACAATAATGATTTATACTTAGGTGTGTGACTGAGTCACTGAACTTATCTACTACTAACAGTGTTGCGTTTAAAAAATTTACCTATATACTTCCCATTTATACATTCCTCTAATCCAGATCACTAGAAAGAAATTTTTCTAACATTGTCAATTAGAGACAATGTTTAGGTTAACTGTCAGAATAAATGAGGAAAATGTGATAAAGCAAAAATCACTAATGCCTTTTTGATGAGTAACTTCAATGGCAATATATTTTTCCAGTTCCATCAGAACATCACCTTGTACTAATTGATATTTTTATTATGCATAAGAAAGTCCATAGATAACAAATAATCTAAACCTTGGTTAGATAATTAATATTGCATGACAAATTCAGTATCCAAAAAGGGCCTATGATCCAAAAAAGGCCAATGGGCCAAATCAAATTTGAGAATATCTAAGATGTTTAAATATAGCTAAGTATCCAAACTCTTAAGTAAAGTTACAGATCAAATAATTACAACCTCGACACAGAAAAACCAGTTTATATCATTTTTACGTAGTTACTAAAATAACCGCCATTATGTTTGAAAAATATAGCTTTTCTCTGTAGTAGTCTATTCCTAAATATTCTTTTAAACTCTGGATCCTGTTACTTAAGAGATATGGAGATATACTAGAAGTTATTAAGAAGAGTGTCTCTGAGACCAAGGAGGTATTTTACTCCAACGGATGGTTAAGTTTGCATTTTAGGAATTGTTTGCTTATGAAACTGAAGAACAAGGGCAGAAGAGGTGGATTCATGAATTAATTTTTTTCAGAAGTTGGGATGAATAAACTTTGAAGACTTCCAAATCTGAGGCTCTATGATCCTGTGTAGTCACAAAACATTATGCAATATTATTTTTAAATTATATCATTTCAATCTTTAAAAATATTTCAAATATAAATTGGAACAGTTCAACTTAAATGCAGTATTATTTTACTTTTTTGATTGCATAATATTTTACATGCACCTATATATTTTATAGATGTATTATATATGTGTATGTACATGCATAGGTTTGGCAAAAGCAAGTAAACATACATAGAGCATGTTATCTTTCAAATTTATGCTAATTTTTAAATCTATTTGAAAAGTTCTATACCAGGAGACATTCTGAAATCAGGAATATTAGCCCTGAAAAGACTCCTTTCATAAAAGTGAAATACAACAGTTAATTAAGTAAATTCTATTACTTAGCAAGATACGTGAAAATATTGGTTATGCAAGTACTGCCAGATGTAACAAATGTTTTCAAGTATTGGCACATTAGTATGCATTCTCATAAGCTGCAGTCACAAAACCAATTGATTTGCTATCCACAAACATCAGCTGGGCATGACACTGCCTCAGTTCTCTGCACACTCCTATTCTATTGTCTTTAAAATAACATGATTACTTTTCATTTGATTCTACGAATTACTATAGTGAACCCTGTGATACCACAATCTCACTAATTAAAATCCTTGTTACCTCTACACGCAGGTTAATATGGGTAGTTATTCTTTTAGTTTCTTACTAAGTGCTATAGAAATATATTAGGAAACATTTCAGGCTCAGCATCTTTTGTGCCATTAAATAATATTTATGCTTTGTCAGATGTCAAAAAGAGCATACGTTATTTTGCTTTGGGAAAAAGCTACGTAACAATTACAGTAAATGCTACAGTTTGAATTTTCAAAGAAGTGACATTCTAATCAGGTAAGATTTGATGGTAATCTGTATCCTTAGAGACTTCACAATAAGAAAACGTCCAGATTCAGACAATTTTAATTTGTTGTCAATACCCTATTTATAAAGGATTCCAAAGACTTGCAGTGTATATTCAAAAACATTGGTAATATCAGTAAGATTGTTTCGGTTCAGGTACAGGAAATCACACAGGAAGTATACGATTTTTTTTTTAACTATTGTTCTATGAGCCCTTCCATGTGAAATTCTAAAAAGCCTCAGGCAGAGTCCTAATTTTATCATGGTTGCCTTTTTTCTTTTATTTCTTTTCTTTCTTTCCTCTCTTTTTAAAGTAAGATATTTAGGTCAGATTTCAAATGTGAATGTTGGAGAAAATCCTGCTGTTTCACAAATTATTTTTTCATAGTGTTTTTTTTTTCTCACTGTCAAATAATTGGATCTATCATGACCCTACTACCTTTGGTATTTAGAAACATAAGGCAAAGTCTCTGGTCTAATTGCATAAAAAAAGATCTCGGGCTGAACAACACCTAATTTAAACACAACATCAACAAGCTTCTTTTTTATAAACAAGCCATCTATCTGCCTTTGCCATGCAGAGTATATGAAAACACAGCAAGGTCTTAAAATATGTGATCCAAACATATTCACTGTGATATTTTTCTTGGAAAATCAGCTGAAAGCCTGTCTTTTTCTATTCTATGCGAGTTTGAGACAAGTGACCTCTTTGTTTCTCTCATAATTATTTTTGCTTCCCAAATGCCAAGTGGCTTATATAGGACAGCAAAATATAATGAGGACCTAAGAGATAATTGCCATTAGAAATATGCCACGAATTATATCAGTGCCTGCCAGGCTCTTGATTATGTCTATAAATATCCAGAAGACTGGATGCGGAGGACTCTGCCAGTTTGGCATTTCCAGTGGTAAGAGCAACTACAGTGAGCAATTCTGAAGCAAGCGTTCTCTCTCCCACACATCTCGATATCTTGTTTCTTTGTCACAAAACATTTCTTAAACTTACATTTACAGTTTCATTATGAATTGCTTTTTAAATAATATAATTTGATAACTGACATCCACTTAAATAAATGCATGAAGAAGTTTTACTTTGATGTTAGAAATTTTAGAACTATATTTTCTTCTGCTTGAACTTACACTTCAGTTTCATTATCTTTATAAAATAACTGTATGCTTATAAGCTGGGCTGCTTATCTTATCATCTCCAGCAAAAATTTTACCCAGTAATTAATGCCACTCACTTTGTCAGGTGTAACATCAGTACAGCAAATTGATCCTTTTTCTCTTGGGAGTTTTGTTTTGCATTGTTTTGTTTTTGTGGAGAGGAGAGCAGGAGGTTGGAGAAGTTGTAATAAAAGATGGGCTTTAAAAGCTGAATACAGAATTTGAAGACCTGAAAAGTGTTCACATTCCTGTGTGAACTTGTTGTGCCAGATCTAGAAAGCCAGTTCAGTAGTTGTCACCAATCTGCGACTCTGTGTATTTTAACAAACCAAGTAAATATGCTCTTCTCCTTTATAAATATTTGTAGATTTAGTTAACTGGAAACTTTATTTTATTATACCTGTATTTCACTGTTACAAAATGTAAAACTATGTTCACAAGGGTTTATTAAAAAGGGGCTCTTGCATACAAAAAATATAAGCTAGGAAAAACGGTTGGTTGACATACTTTGGCAAAAAAAATTTTTTTTAATAAATTTAAATGTATAGTTGATTTAAGAAACCCTTCTTGCCCCATATTTTGTTTTTCACAAACAAAAACTTATTCTCACAACTAGAAATAAATAGTAATCCAATTTGATCACAGCCCTTAAATTTCTAAAACTATAACTATAGATTCTTGAGGAAGAAAAGAATCCTTACCATTTTCATTATTTCTATTATGGAAAATTAGCTACAACCCTACCACCTGGCAGGTAGATATTGTACACATCAGAAGAATCATTAACTGTCTTCTCTCAGAAGTGCTAATAGTGTACATCTCAACCATGACATCATCTATTTAGAAAATGTTACTTCCCAAAATAGGCAAGTTGCTCATTATGGATTTCTTAACTCTTTTTCCACATGATTAAAGTGCATAATGTCTCTGTAAAAAGGGAGCATCTCATTTTCACTTACCAAAAGGAAGAAATTTTCTCTTAAAATCAAATGATTCAAGGAAAATTTTGAAAATAAGACAACAAAATTGTTAATAGGTGAATATTTAATTCTGACTGTCTTCTAATGCCAAAGTGGAACTTTTGGAAAAATTTGACTGATAATAGGTTTTTTTGAAGTTTGTCTTTTTCTTCAAAAACCAAATGATATATGGTGGGAAATGTCAAGGGCTTGTCATTTTTATGTTGAAATACATTGGCTTGGTAGCCATTTCAGAGTCTCTGGTCCTATTTGCCTTCTTACCATTAAAAACTAAAGAGCTAGACAACCAATGAAGATAGATGGCAGCTTCTTCTAAAGTTAAATATAGTTACTATATGGCCTACTAACTATACTTATTAAGCCATGTACCCCAGTGATATGAACACATGTACACACAAATACTCCTACACTGATGTTTACTGCAGCTGTGTTCATTTTAGTCTCAAACAGCAAACAACCAAAGAATCCATCAGCATGTTTTTCTAACAAAAAAGCAAACTGTTTATTTTATATAATGGGCTAGTAATAAAAATAGAACAAACATGATACTTGGACGAATATAAAAAGAGTACGCCATTATGATCTACAAAAGTAGGGGTAGTATGTTGTTGGGGTAGTATGTTGTTTATATGAAATTCTAAACAGACTAACAAAATATAAATGGCCCTCTGTATCTGTGGGTTCCGCCTACATAGATTCAAATGATGCTAGGTAGAAAATATTCAAACAAAATTCCAGAACATGCAAACATTAGATTTACAGTGTGCTGAGAACAACATTGAATCCACATTAATTCAGTGAGAAACCCTGATGTAGCCTCCTGCCATCTCAGAGATCTCACAATTCCAGCAATCAGCACTGTTCATGTACTATGTATTTACACCAATAATGGTTGTGTCTGTACTGAAGTTATACAAATTTTTGTCATTGTTCCCTAAGCAACACACCATAACAACAATTTACATAGCATTTATTTCATATTAGGTATTTTAAGTAATCTATATGATGTAATGTATAGGAGAGGGTTGTGTAGATTATACACAAATGCTATACCGTTTATATAAGAAGCACAACCGCATTCATATGTTGATATTTGTGAGGGAAGTGTTTGTATGAAAGACACCAAGAGCCTATGTATAATGTAAAGCAGGACAGTGGTTGTCAGGGCCCAGGGTTATTGACTCTAAAAAAGGTAAGAGATCTTTTTAGAGTGATGGAAATGTATTATAATCTTCATTTTCACCATGATTACATATGTTTATATTTTAAATGCGAACCACTTAACTTGTTTGAATTATACTTCAATAATGTTGACAAAATTTCATATGCATATACTCATACATTAGATAGTCTCTTTCACTTGTTAAAAAAGTAAGCAAAATTAATTAACTTTTAGAGCTCCAAGTATTGCATGTTAGGCCAGTAATGGAAGCAGCTGGACACATGTAAAGCTGTATCTCCCCAGAGGCAGGTTATCTATCTTGCTAGGCATGTTATCTTGCTAGGCTGTTGACTGACAGAGGAGTGTACTATCTACACAAAACAGTAAGTAATCACTGCAAAAATGAATCATTTTCTTTTGAACGATACTGGAATTATGGAAAAGAGCTTTGTCAAGTGATCAATGTTTAATTAATAACACAAACAAGTTTTTAAAAATCCAAGAAAGAAATTTCACTTGAAGAACAAAACAACAAAACTTTTTTTTTTATTTTAAAGAGAACAGAACAAAACAAAACAAAACAAAACAAAACAAAACAGAACAAAACAAAGCAAAAGAAAACAGAATAGAGTCAAACATAATATAGCATTTCAAAACAGAACACTGCAAGCTATACAGGTTTTCAAACCATAACAACAGGAGATTAACAATGGTTACCCTAGTGTCTCTTACTTTCTTGAAAATGGTTGTTCATACATTTACAGACAATAAACTCAAACAAAACAAAGTAATATAAAACCAGATAAAACAAAAGAGCATTACAGGCCTTCAAGTCGGACAACAAGAAACCAGCAATGGCTACCGTACTGTCTCATTTTTCAAAAGAGCTGTTCCT
>RJWT010021979.1:0-17369 GCA_004365215.1 Cuniculus paca
AGAAAAAGTGCGTGCATGCTTAAGTTGCAAGCTGCCGTCCTCAAGCACCATGTCTTTTCAATGTATATAATCTTTTCCCATTGAGTTAACTCTTAATTAAAGCTCTTCTAGGTAGGTTTGGTTATTTTTCTCGTGGGTTTGTCTCTCACTCTGCGTTATTTAAGAAAATGTTTATCTAGTTTTTATTCCTTTGTTTGCATCAGTTTCTTTTCAAATTTTCACCCAGAGTTTAAGGATAACAATGTATTTTTTTAATCTCCATGACGAGCATCAGCAATTTTAGCCTGTCATGCCATCCAGTTGGACTTAGTCTTGGGGACAAATGGCTTGCAGTCTGGGTAGCATGAGGGCAGTGGGTGTATTTACCTTGTGGGGACTTAGAGTACACATTTGATTACATTGCAGTAATTGGAATTCTGTTTTGAAGGTATTTGAAAAAAGATCTCCGTTTCTCCCTTAGTCAACATTATAAGGTTGTTTCTTGACAATTGAGTTCTTATACTTTCTTTGATATCAATCAGTCATTGAGCTAAAATAAACATTTTATTGACAATAGGCTACTGAATAGAAAGTTAACCCCGTTTTATAGTTAACTGTAAATGGAAGTTATTTGATATTCTTAAAAATATGAAATTGTAGAAGTTCTGAGTCTGTCCAGAGATTGAACAGTGCCCATTGTCTTTGCAGCATGTAAACTTAACCTTTAGATATCTTTTTAATGATGAGAAGTTTCCAAGAACAATGAATGGGCTATGGTGTGTTGAAAACATGGCTCACATGGCATTCTGTGACACAAGATGAATTGATGTTTTGCACAGGATACAAAAAGGAGACACCTCTTTTGTTGAGTGGACATCGGCAAAGGCGGAAAACCTTGTGAAGTGACCTCTAGGCATCCCTCATAGGCTTCCTGTGAAAGCACGTATGTTGAAACTGGCAGGATAAAGAATCCTTTGTGTTCTGTATAACGAATGTATTGACTTAAGTATTTTTTCATAGTGAACATACTTCAAAATTGTAATGGTACTCAATGGTCCTGTATAAAAGTTCTATATAAAAATACATTGTCTAAGGGTTCTTTCCACGGTGCCCCACGCTTCTCAGTTTCCCTCCTGGCTTCAAGTGCCTGATGAGGATAGAGCACTCACAACAGTCAGCACCTCATCTTGTTTCCGGCTCTCTCTTTGGCAGCAGAAGTGGGAGTTGCATGCTGAACTCAGCCATTGTGACCTCACTGTCACAGATACTGCAAGGTAAAGGCAGGCAGGATCCTTACTGAGTAGCCCTCTGTGGTGCTCCCTAAGACTAGGAAACCTTCACGCTGTAGTTTGTCAGAGACGCGATGCATGGGCATCTAACAGAGATCACTTCTCTTTCTCTTAGGATGCCTTGTGGAGAGTACATAATCATTTCAGCAAGCAGACTTTTCTGGAAGTGCAACAGTGTGATGAAGGTGGAGGAAATCAGAGTAGAGGGAGCAAGGCTCTAAAGCCAAGCTTTAGAGTTAGACTAAATCCATTTCAAATTATAGCTGAATTCAGAGTCCTCATTGTTCCCTGTAGCAGCTCAATCCTAACATAAGGGGGATGTTTACAAAGCAAGGCATGAGGAATGTTTACTTCTTTCCTTCTTTCATGCTTATCTTTCCTTTTCTGTCTCTGTTCTTCCCTGTTAAAAGGAAGTTGAAAGAATGATGAATAGATGAATGGATTAAGCTAGCAAGCTACTTTCCTCAAAGTTCAAGCTATGTCACTTTTGTGGATTTAGTCATAAAAATAATCTGATACTTCCTTTCTTGTCCATATTTCTGTCATAGCTAACTGGAAATAACACAGGGGGAAAAAATCTTCTCAAGAAGGAGAAAAAATAACCCCCAAATCCTATATTTTACTCCATAGGTGCAGCCCTGAAATACTCAGATACCTAGTGACTTAGAGGGACACTCAAAGGAAGGTTAATGAATTAGCAAATTTAATTTCCCAGCTTCCCAAGTAGATTAAAAAGGATAAGAGGGCTTTCTAGTGTTAAATGTACCAACCACCGTGAAGGAAGGAGAAAACCTATGAATACTAGAAGCATTATAAAATCCAGCAGCATAGGGCCATTTAAGTTTGAAGACAAGCCAACCCATTGAGCTCTTCAGAGCAGAGGAACATAAAGGATCATACCCTGAGCTGTGATAAAGAGGTAATGGTGGACAGGGCAAGAATGTTGCAGTTGCAGACAACTGGTAGGGATACAGTGGAACGAAGCTTCCTTTTTGATCGTGTTACAGTGACTGGGGATATTTTACAACCAGGCTGGAGTGCATGCAGAGGGAGATGATTTCTAAACCCAGGGTCCTTTCCTCTCGTGGCTCAGCAATTCTGAGGGATACCGGGAGACATGAGGATCTTTTGCATCTGGCTAGCAGTTGTAGAGGGAGAGCAACTGGTCTCCTTGGAGGTTTGCTCATAGGGGAGACAGGTCTTAGTCACATGGAAGTGGTGAACTACAGATAAAGCTGGGAAATGCCAGCCTGTACATCAAGGAGGACAACGAAACTGGTTGGTTGCAGAACTCACCAGTCTCTGCCACAGCTGGATGCCCCCTGACCTGGTGCTATTGTTAAACCTGGTGTTGACCGTAAACGGGCTGTTACTGTAAGACATTGTCTTTGGCCCAGGAACATCATGAGACCACTGAGTTGATGTATTAGGACTCAGACCACCTGGATCTAAACTTCTACCACTGATGCCCTCTTTGGGGGAGGAAGAGTGAGGCATCATGGGTAATTCTACGTGGAAAAGTAGATCAAAAGCTACCACTAGGAGATGGCACCACACTTGGGCTTGGGACAGAAACCTACCTTTTTTTGTCTATGGCTGTGGTGCAGGAACCTGCTTCTGCTTCTTCCTGCTGCCTTTCCTAGGGCCAGTACTAAATTCCAAGGGAATTCTTGACATTACCCCAGTCCTTGTTATTTTTATTTTATTTTCAATTTCGGTTTTTTTGATACAGGGTTTACTGTGCAATTCAGGCTGGCCTTGAACTCATTATGTAGCCCAGGTGAGCCTCCCAACTCTTGGTGATCCTCCTGACTCAGCCTCCTGAGTACTGAGATTATAGGCATGGGTGGCCATGCCTGGCTCTGGTCCTCATTATTTGTGACATCTCAGCGTTTGTGTTTTATGCTTAGGTCTTGGTTATAGTCTGTTCACTCTTCCAAGGCGGAACCTACTGTCAAGCTCTGAAACAAGTCTTTACTGACCCCTTTGTTAGCTTTGACCAAGGCTGGTCCCAGGAAGCAGGGCTTGGGAGAGGGGTTGAGGGTTAACTGTATAAATTATTTTTGTGTTCTTTTATGGGGTGGGATGAGGCATTAAGACAGTGAGAAGCATGTGAAGAGAGGCAGCAGATGCCAGAAAAACAGTGGGAGGTTCCCAGGTGAGGAGCAAGAAACCTCATCCAACTGCTCCTGATTTCCTCACTAGCCGTTCCCTGCTGCGCATAAGAACAACTTGCGTGAGAGCTGTTAGACCTAGAATTTGTCTACATCAGGGGCTCAGTAGCTTTGGTTTGCCTTCCTGCAAAACTAAGCACTACTTATTAGCATGGTCTTGCTCAGCAAATGAAATTGAAGTTCCACGTAACTGATTTACAAATGAACTTTTCTGTGTACAACCCATTCATAAATTGGGGACGGCCTGTCCCGGGCATGTAACCCAGAGATAGCATTTATCTGTGCTTTATCAGTACGGGCTTGTCAAGTTGACTTATGTGTATTTTTCTCTGCCTTCAGTTTGATGATAGCCTTGCTCTTAAAGTTTAGTACTCTCTTTCTGTTTGGAGAAACATTCCCTTTGGAGGTGCTTCAAATATTCTCATGAATCAGAATACTGATTTTTATCTCCTAATTTATCTTTAGTAGGATTCATGGCTATGAACATCTTTTGCACAGGCAAAAGAAAAATTGTAGGAAAGCTGAGAACTATTTAAAGGAAGCGAGGAAGAAAAGAATGCTTTGCTAGTATTGTTGTCAGATATCTTGCAGTATAATTACTGTGTTGGTTTTTAAAGGTTAAAGAACTCTGAAGTTTATAATTCTCTTTTGTGTGTGTGTGTGTGTGTGTGTGTTCCACACACAGAAGGGGGAAAATCCTACACATTGAAGTAAAAGAGCTTGTTAACATAAAATTCCTGAGCATTTTATAGTTTGTCGACACAGAGAATAACTATGGATTTTATGTTTGCTTTTACGCATATCTGATGAATCGGTCGTTTGCCCCATGGAGCCAATCTGCGGATTGAAAACCTTGTTTATTTCTAATGTGTGTGCATATTCAGAAATACTCCTCGCCTGCATCAGATTGTGAAGTGGAAAGGTGGAGACTGAGTCCTGGAGATCTTGCTTAGAGAACTTAGTCTTCATGTACGAGTAAAAATTTCTCTGTTGTTAGCAGAGCAGCTGACATACTAGGATCACAAATGTTGCTGATGCTGTTCTGTTAAGAGGTAGAAATAGAATGGCGAGGACTCAGCAAGCTTGTCAGAGTGGGGCTGTCACAGTGATCTGCTTCCATATTAAAAAGCAGGCTTCGTCCCCCCCACCACACACCCTGCCATGGTAAGAAACATTTATTTCAGCTGTTATTCTGACTCATAGTTGCAGATTCAGACTTTAGTGCTGGTTTGGTTAAAATCCAATGAATAGAAGTCATGTTCAATGGTCTTTCCCTTCTGTTTAAAAACAGTACTGCAGCCCATGCAAGAAACATTTGCTTCCAATTTTGATATATTTTGTTGTATCTTTTGATGGTTTTTCTTTACTGTCAGAACTATCAGAATGATTTCAGTGTCATGGTCTCTGTGCCATTTCTAGTCAGCTATCATTTTTCCCAGATGGTCTTCTAGATTCCAGATCACCTGTATGTTTAGTGTTCATTCATTGACAAACATCTTTGTAAGGGTTTTGCAGAAACTGAGCCACAAAACTATGGTTTAATACAAAAAAGCCTTCAAGCATGTGAGAAAAAAGCATTTTATGAACTGTAGTGTACTCTTTTAAAGTGAGGCATTATAATGAAGTACTCTTAGGTTGTTAACGGAGCGTTGAATGCCAAAACATGAAAGACAACTTATATTTTCCCGTAATTGTACTGCATATAATGTTACCCAAGTCACTGGAAGTTGCTCTGACAATGTAAGGGTGTGTTTAGGAGAATACAGCATTAAAAAAATATCAATCAAAGCCATTAGTTAAGGGGAACTCTGAAGTCATAGTTTTCAAACCTTATGAAAAATGTGCTCCTGTCTGAAACATTTAATGCCCTTCCCCCAGCCTCCCCCCACCCCACCCCACTGCCAAGCACAAACAGAATAGGACACTGAAGAACTTATATGTCAATGTGAAATGTTGAGAGACAAATATAAATCATGAAGTTTATGGTTTCATGTTTTATGACCAACTCAAGTTTACAAATTTCAAGGCTATTTTTTTTTCCACATAGAGATACATGAGAGCTTTATTCTTACAGTTCAGTTTAAATCTTAGGGGACCCATGCTAAATTTCCAATGTCCTGGTGACTTTTTCTCTTGTTTTAAAGCTGCTCCTTGTCCAGACTCATGCTGTTCTTGGTTCCAGTAATACTTGGATTTGCTCGTAGATTACACTCACCCAATGGAGTTGATACATCTTCCTACAGATTGGGCCCAGTGGGTTACCTTATGATACCAGAATGTGCTAGCTCTGTAGGTGACACTCCACTGACCTGAGGAATCTGATATAAAACATGAGGCTCCATCATTTATTTTGTGTCTTCAGTGCCACACATTTTATGAAGAGACATTAACGTTTAAAGAGACTTTATTAACGCTATGCATTAAAATACTTTACCTGGAAATTCTCGGAGATGTGTTTTCACGTTTGCTTCTTAGAATGTTCAAACGGCAAAGGCAATTTTTATTTTGTTTGTTTCAGTCTTGCTTTTTGTGGTCAAAAGCTAACATTACCTAGAGACATTTTAGTTCATGTGGAAATTATTGTTATTATGATTATTATTATTGCAATTATGATTATTTTTGCGAATGAATTGGCATGCTGACTTTTTAATGTCTGTGTTCCCTTAAAAGCTCTGTTGGTTTTTATGAGGAAAGTTGATTTCCTGGAACTGATAATATGATGTTAGAGGTTGCTTTCCAAGCAATTATTGACATGTTTATCAGGTAAATCAAACATGCGGTGGAGCGTGGGGAATGATTTTTCAATACCGTCTCCTTGAGATTTGTTCCCTGAAGACAGTAACAGTGCTTGCTAGGTGGAGTAGGTTAGAGAAACATTGCTTTCACGAAGGGGCCCTGCCCTCGTGATATGTACTGCAAAAAGCCAATGCCCAAAACTGCCACCTCAGTAGTCTCCCACAACTTTAAACTGGGCATGAAAGACCCATCTACCTTGAAGCGTTTGCTTGCAAAGATCAAGCAGAGATTGATTTTTTTAACCACAGGACTCATACGCATAAAAGAATGCAGTGTCTAAGACTGAAAGAAGCAATTGGAAAGAAGACAAGTGATCTCCCCAGCTCTGTCTAGAATTTCTGCAGAGGCAGAGGCTGAGGCTGAGGCACTACATCTTCCGCTATTCATGAGTAAGGGAGCAGCTGGGGTCCTACATTTCATAGCATCCACTCCTAAGATCTCTCAGCCAGGGAAAAGGAATGTTCCGTTCTTGGAAACTGGGAGGACCTTTTTTAAGGTACAATGCGGTGCTTTTTAGTGTATTCACAAAGTTGTGAAACTATCACCAGAACACATTTTAGAACCTTTTCATCTCCCCAAAGGAAATCCTATACCCATTAGTAGTCCCTTCTCATTTTCTCTCCCAATCCTCTACATTCGGCTCCTGGCAACCACAAATCTGCTTTCCCTCTATATAGCTTTGCTTATTCTAGACATTTTGTATAAATGGAATCATGCAATATGTGGGGTTTTGTGACTGCCTTCTTACTTAGCATAATGTTTTCAAGGTTCATTCCTCCTGCAGTGTGTATCAATAATTCATTCCTCGTTATGATCCATTGTGGAGCTACAGCATGGAGCCTGTCCATTTGTCAGTTGGTGAGCATTTGGGTTGCCTCCACTTTTTGACTATTATGCTAGTAACATTTCTGTACAAGTCTCGTAGAGACATGTTTTCATTGGTCTGTGTAGCCTACATTTTAAACAGTTATAAATTATGATAGTAAATGCTTCTTTATTTGCTTCGCAACTGTTTCTTCTTTCTCCTTACCTTTCTCCTGCTCCCCAAAATAGTTTTCATTGAAAATGTGTCTGGAGAAGAGTCATAGTAGTGTCCAACTTTTACTAAAGCATCAGATACTCTCCTAAGCATCATGCATGTGCTATAACATTTCTCAGATATCCCAGACTTTCAGGTGCTGTGGCCGAGGGTTAGAGGAGTAACACAGAGCCTGAGGTCATTCAGCTGGGAAGATGGGAGGCCTGGCGTTTGAACCCATGTCATTTGTCCTCAGCAAGGCATCCTTTATAATAAAACACCCCAGACCATGTGTCCGTTTCTGGCTCACAGAATCCTCTTTCTTTTCATGAGATCCCTGCGATTTGATCACAAGAAGTGAGTAACAAGATTCAGAGATTTCCCTATCCTGTGCTCATGGACTTGGACCTCTGGGTTGACAACATCATTATGCACTGTTTCCCTCTGCTTGAGGGACGTGGCATCATTGAATCCTGCTGCTGCCTGGTTCTCTGTTTAACCTGACTTCTCCCTGTTCAATCTCTTCGATTCTGTTTCCTTCACCTCAGCCTCCTGCAGATGTTGCCTCTCCTAGGATGTGTGTGTAGGCTTAAACCAGCATCCCATGGACCTTTCAAAATCTTACTGTCTCAGAATCTGCAATTTCACTCTTTGACCACTGCCTTTGTAAAAAAAAAAAAAAATTCTTATTCATTATTATTTTTACTGGACAAAATATATAAGGAATAGCGTGACAATTTGATACATATATGGAGTAAAGATCATAAGAAGGTAGTTAACATTTCCATCTCCTTAAATATTTCTTAAAAGTTTCACGAGCATGTAATAATTGCACATATTTATGGGCTGCAGTGTGATCTGTCCATATAGGTAGACAGCCTGTCTGAGACAATCAGGATAATCAGCGGTAGTAACTCCTTGTAGTAACCTTGTGTTTACAACCTTCAAGCTCCTCTCTTCTGGGGATTCCTAAAATATACAGCAGGCAGTTCCTTCCCTTCTTTGGAACTGGCTGTCACCCTCCCCATGAGCCCTCTCCTGTCCTTGATTGCTCTGTTACTCCATCAACCTCCTTTGAACTGTTTCCTGATGAGCCCAGATGCCATGGGTATTGAATTCCCTATGTTCCCAGGAGTTTAGCATCATGCAGTCCTTTCCAGACACCAACTCTGGGGGAACTCCATCCCCTGCCCAGGTGCTCAGAGGCCCAGACCCAGTCCTGACAGGAATTCCTGCTGCTCAGTCTATGCTGCATCCTCATTGCTTCCCAGCACCCCTCTTCATTACTCTCAGCTGGCCACATTTCTCATGGGATCTGGTCCAAACTTTTGCAAACTCCCCAAAACTTACTTTCATTCCCACTTTCTGTAGAGGAACATCATTTCTCTTACTTTTTGAAAATTCTGAGAAACTCACGGATGTGAAGTACAATCAAAATACACAGTGAATGTTTAAATTGAAAAAAAAATACAATAAAAGACACACTTCAGTTAGTCCTCCTCACTTCGAACACTCTTATCCCATTGTTCTTGCCACCTTAGGAAGAAGTTCTGGGGGTCCCCTTTCCCAAGTGTGCTTATGAAGCCTGATTAAAAAAAAAATCAGGCAAGGGCTGCTGCCTAGATGACATCCAACAGAAAGGCAGATTTGTAAAAACACTGTGGTGTGATCCCTTGTATTATTCACCAGAACTGCTGCCATACAACTGCCAGCTCCTCCCTGCAGTCAAAATGAGGTAAATGTTTTGAGTCAGTTCAGGACATCGAGGCATCCAGGACAGAGCAACTATGGACACTCACCAAAAAGGGCTTCCGGAACTGCTTCAGAGAGTGGCAAGAATGATGGGAAAATGTGTTCAAAGCCAGGGGAAGCATTTTGAAGGGGATTAATGGCCATGTGTCTTTTACTGTAATATATTTTTTTAAAATTTTAAACATTCACTATATTTTTTAAGCATGCTTCAAAAACCCTTCGATTCTCTTCATGTTAATTCTGTTCACTGCTCTGCCCTCATGATGTTATATGGGCCCGTGTGTCCCCTGCCGTGCTCGCTGACCTTGGAGGGGCAGGAAGACTTCCGCTTCCTCTGGCCTGGCCCATCCCTTGAGTTCCTGACTCTCCCCAACCTTTGTTGCCCGGGTACCCATCCCTCTCCCTCTTGACTTGTCATTATCTCCCTCATATCCCAAACTTCTTCTTTATTCTATAGATGTTCTCAGTTGCCTGTCTCTTAAAAGCAAATAGATCCTTTCCTTTGACCTTGGTACCTTCAAGCAATTTTCTTTTCTCTCTTTGTTCACCTCAATGTTTTGAAAACACAGTCTGTCTATTCCAGATAATTAGTGCAACTGAAATCATCTATATTATCCGAGTTCTAGACACTGCTCTCCTAATGTCATCATTGACTGCTGATTGGACTAAACAGGAGCCCCATAATCTGATTGGACCAAATAGGAGCCCCTGGGCTCCTTTCCATACTGGTTCTGCTGACCCCCTGGTTCTTAAAATCCTCTTTACCTGCCTTTCCTCTCTTTCCCTCTACCTCTCTAGTCATTCCTGCTCCATGTTTTCTTTTGGGCCTTTCCTACTTACCCTTAAAAATGGGTTCTGCTACAGCATGTGTGGTGTCTTCTGTACTTCCAATCTCTGGGTGCTGAGGGAGTGTTGTGATGTGGTTATAGCCACTTCCTGCCTTGCTCATTGCTGCCCATGCTCCAGCAAAATGTAATTGTAAACACGGCCTCGCTCCTGGTGTTCTGTTTCTGTTGCTTCTTTGGTTTCCTTCACCTTTGATGATCCTCCTCTTGCCTCCCGTTTCTGTATTTCTGATGTGTGTACTCTTCTAGGACCACATCAGATCCCACATTCCCTATCTGAGACATTTTTGCATTACCTTATGTGTTAGCTTTCTGTGACTATTACAAATACTTGAGACCGTCAGTTTATGAAGAATAAGGGTTTACTTTGGCTCACAGTTTGGGAGGTCTCAGTCCTATAGTCAGCTGGCTGTGTTGCTTTTGAGTTGAGGGCAAACATCACGGCGAAAGTGAGAGGTATAGCAAAACCATTTACACCATGGCCAGGATACAGAGAGAGAGGAAATGACCTCACTTCCTCTTTGAGGCCCCGGTTCCTAAAGGTTCTACCTCCTTCCAGTTGCCCCAACCTGAGGACCAAGCCTCTAACACACACTCCTTTGGGGCCTTGTGATCCAGCACCCCAGGAGGAAATTATCTTTTTCTTGTCTGGTCTGTTCACCTGTAACATTTTTACGAAGCTCTCCCTTAGTTTTGCAGTCATTTCCTTGAAAATCATTGCTTCTAACCACATATCCAGGAGGCAGCATGTTTAGAATTGAACCTGTGTCCTTAGTGTCTACTAAATGAAAGGAGGAGTGGAAAATATGCTCTGTTGTGAAAGTCAGTTTGTTAGAATGCCCTGCTTTTGCTTAGCAATGCCAGAAAATCAAAACTAGCCAAATGGTTTTTTGTTGCATAGCCTGAACCAAAATAATTAGCTCCCATAACTACGAACATACCATTGCTCCGTGTACCCTTTGGAAATGAGTCAGTAAGTTTTAAAGAAATGTTAAATGGTCTTCAAGCTCTGAAAATAGAAATGAGCAGTCAAACCACGATACACAGCCTGAAAATGAAGTCAGGTTAACTCCAGGTTCTGGTATCAGGCGCACTGTACACCAGATACCTAGGCTGGTGGCAGGAGGTAAGAGGAACAGTTTTGAAGGCCGACTAGGTAGGAAGAGTCTGTGTTCTGTAGAGTGTTTCTTAAACTGCTTTTGATTCAATCTTTTTTCAGTAGTTTCTCAAGGGCGTAGGAGCCACACTACCGGCTTCCACTCATCTTTCCTCTATGAACTTAAGAGAAGGGAACACAGAAGAGATGATTTTCTCCTCTGCAAGAATGAAGGCTGAAGTTTGACTGAGACAAAGTTGCGGGTTACCCATGCGTTTCAGCCAGCTCTGCCCTCCAGTCTGTCAGGGAACCATGGAAAGTGGAAGGTCACAGCCAGGGAAGTCAGGAAAGGGCAAATAAGCCCCGTGGTCTCCTTTGTGATGATAAATACATCCTTGAGGGAATCCAAAGAGTTCTGCTTGACTGAAGAGGTATAAAACATAGGAATTTGCTGTAAGACTCTCAGGAAGAATTAAAATGAAAAGTTTGCTGGAGTCCAGGATGGAAGCCGGGCCATGTGGCCATCCTGGTGCCGATCTTCTCTCCTTAGAGCAAGTTCAGCGAGGGACTGTCCCCGCAACTCATTGAGGTGTTTGCAGGACCTTTTAAATAGGTCTTTTGTTCTGTATCTGGCAGGAGGGCAATGGTGGCAGACCTGACAATTCAGCTAGGTTGAAATAGGCGATATCACTCTTTTTTCTTGGTATCCTAAGGATAAATCTAAACCTATCCAGCTGGTTCATCTCCAGCCGCATGCAGCAGAGGGCATGTTGGAAAAGATTGTGTAGCTGGAATTATTTGCCTGGAGGTAGCCTCAGTGGAAGGGGGTGGGGGCGGGAAAGTTTAATAGAAAACATCTGTGTAGCAAAAGTTGAAATCCGTCTCTTAGGTGGTCAATTTTTGAGAACTTAATAATTATTAATTTTTCCTTAAATATACTTGTATTAAAAACTAACAAAGCTAGCCAAACATAGCGCATGTTTTATAACCCCAGCACACTGAGAGGCTAAGGTCAGGAGGATTGCAAGTAAAGCCTAGCGTGGGCAGTTTAGCAATTTAATGAGACCCTGCCTCAAAATAACTAATAAAAAGGATCAGGGATGTAGCTCAATGCAAAGTAAAGACCCTGGGTTCAACTGTCAATTCATGTCTCTCTTAGTTCCTTTCCTGAGCCGCCCGAATTCTCACCTAGAGAGAAGCACCGTTATCATTTTCTTGCTGGTATGTTTGGGGATATTTTATAATTCTACGAACAAAAATATGTGTTTAAAAGAGTACAGTGTTTACGTTTTATATAGTGTTCTGTCTTTTACCTCTTTTCATCCTTCTGTATCTTGGAGAATCTTTCCCATGAGGACGTAGAGAGCAGCTTTATTTATCTATTTATTTTTTGTTATCTAAATAGTATTCTGATGTAGGATTTTTGCCATAATGTACTCAATCTTACATTAATGGCCTTTTTTGGGTTAGATTGGTTCTAATCATTTGCTACTATGAGCACTGTTTCAGTGGGTAACTGTCTATAAATAGCGTATTGTGTGTCATCAAGGATCTGGAGGAAAATTTACTCGAGGAGAATTGTTGGATCAAAAGGAATCTGTGGTTTTAATTTGGGTAAACCTTACCAAATTGCCTTCTGGCTTGGTACCACGCTGCCCTGCATCCCTGCTACCTCTGAACATGCTGCTTCTCTACCAGTGTTACTAACTCTTATAAGGTTTGCCAGTAGAAGGGGTGAAAAGCTCTATTTTCTAAGAGTTTTAATCTGTGCTCCTTTCATGATAGTGATGGTTGAATATATTTTCATATGTTTGAGAACCATCTCTATTTTCTTTCCTGAGGAATGTACATTCATATTCATTGCCCATTTTTCTACTGGGTTTTTTAGTCTTCCTGCCAGTTGATTTTTTTTTTTTTAGAAGCACGTTAGTACTGTTGTCTTAGGATCTTTAAAATTTTTGCCATGTGGCTTTCTATATTTCTTTCATGCAGGCTTTTTTTATAGGAACACCAAAGTGGGCCTTTATTGTCATAGGGCCTGTACCGTAGCACAGTAGGGTCCGTACCCAGGAACGAGCCTTCCTAGACTAGAACCCAAAAAGTATCTGGGGGTGTGCTTTGGAGAAGTTGCATACAGTATTTTTTTTTTAAATTATGGTGTCAGACTTTTTTTTTGTTTTTTTTTTTTTTTACATTTTGGCATATTTAGGCCTTCTCCACTCAATAATTATATTTTAAAAAATTGTCACATACATTTGGTGAACACTTTTGAAATTATGGCCTTAGGAGAAAGAACTCACATACCATAAAATTCACTCTTTTAATATGCATGATTTAGTGGTTTTTAAAATATATTTAGCCATCACCACAGTGTATTTCAGAATATTTTCATCACCCAAAAAAGACGCCCCATACTCATTAAGTAATCACTCCCCATTTCCTGCACCTCCAGGCCTTAGTACACACTTACCTATTTTCATCTGCGTGGGTTTGCCTATTCTGGACATTTCATAGAAATGGAACCATGCACTACGCAGTCCGATGTGACTTGACTTCTTGTGTACGGTATAATGTGTTTAAGGCTCTTCCTTATATGTATTTTAAATTTTTATTTTTTGTGGAAAGGGGTGATGGCAGTCTAACCCAGGGCCTTGCTCATGCTAAGTGTATGCTCTTCCTTGAGCTCTTATGTAGCTCCTCTTCTTGCTATTTTTAAATTTCATTTTTTTACATTTAAAATTTTGGCTATTCAGGAACTTATTTTAGTATAGGATATGAGTTATTGATGGAACTGTATTTTTTTTTTCAGATGGCCATCCTGTTATTGAAAGTCCCTCTTGCTCCCATTAAAATGCAAGGCCAACTTTATCATCTACTAAATTTCAGTGTGGATTCCGCTCTACTTTTTTTCTGTTGATCTTGCTAACTATTTCTGTGCCAGGGCATCCTGTTTTACTTTCTGGAGCTTTGTAACTTTTTAAAATATGCTACTCTTTCCTTATTTCTTTTTATTTCATCTTTAGGCTCTTCTTTCTTCATTTTTCATGTGAACTTCAGAATTAGCTGAAGCTAATTAGAATGGCATTTGTGACATTATACTCAGCTTGCAGGCTTAGGAAGAATTATTCTCTTATTGTTGGATTCATATTCAGAGCAAAGTAGACCTTTGCAATTTGTGCATATCTTTCCTCTTTTCATCAGTAGATTTCAAATTTTTTCTTTACATATATCTTGCCTTTTTCTCCTTCAGTTTATCCCTAGACATTATATATATATATATATATATATATATATATTTAAAAATGGTATATCTTCTTAATGGTCATCATTTAGGAAGGATATTGGTTTGGCATGTTACTTGTGTTTGATTACCCCTATGAAATTCTGAGATAATAGTGTTCAGCAGACTTGCTTAGATTTGTAGTCATAGTATTAACAAATAATGATTTTACTATCTCTTTCCCAATTTTTATATCTCTTCTTTCTTTCCTTTATATAACTAAATTAGCTGACTTCACCAGAATTGTGTTGAATATTAGTGTTTGTGGCGGGCATCCTTATATTGCTTCTAACTTTAATGGAATCTTCTCACATTCCCCCATTGACAGTGAGGCTGTATTTGGGTTGATCATGTTTAATGTCCATACAGCTTTTGTGGGATTTCATAATGAGTAGAGAGCATTTTGGAAATGCTGGATCTGATAGAATCATTTGCAGAGGTAAAGCATGCTATGTCAGTTCTCCTGCAGTGATAAAATAGTAATCTGAATTTTCTTGCCTGCATTGACAGGAGTTTACGAGTGGGAGGTCCATGCTATAAAGGAAGAAGGCAGCAATTGTATTTTAATCTCATGCTATTTTTCTTTTGCCAATCAAATGAAAAGACTAAGAAACTATAGGAATATATAGCACTAAGGGAGTAAGCGAAGGCTTCTACTAAAGGAAAAAAGGTTTTAGAAAGGAGGGGAAATGAGGTGGAATAGAGAGGAAGAGAAATAAAAACGTATATCGCTTTCTTCACTGTCGCCAAAAATCGAGCTATATGATAAACTAAACTATTTCTAGTTTTTCCTATGAAGTATTATTACCCAAAAATAGCACAAAACACTAATTGTCAGTATATTTGGTAGAGTCTCAGAAAAGGCTTAGAAGAAAACAGCGAAGGATTTCACCAGTTGGAAGCAAAAAGAGAGTAATAAAGAGTTCCAAATATTGAGAAATCACTGGAGGAAGAAAGAATGCTTGTTGAAGCATGTTTACATGTTGATTCTTTTTGATGTTGCCATTTTTTAAATGTTTTGATGTCTTACAAAGAAAGCCGAACTGCAGAGGTATTTTATGTGCTAACCCTGAACCTGATATTACTCTAGCTATTAATTACTAGAACAGACTGTCCCTTGCCTTAGCAGAACTAGAAACCAAAACAAAGGCAGTAACAATCGAGGCTTTGATGGCCCTGGAAACATCTCACATACAGAGTTGGTGTGCTAGAGTTAAGAACAAAAAGGAGTTGAAGCTGACTCCATAAATTAATGAAACTGATAGATGGTGTTTGGGACACACTAACAATGGTCTAAATGCAGACAAGAAGGTGAAGAAAGCTATGGAAAGCAAATGGACTGCATGAGGTTGGCCACCCAGTTAATTCTGGATGCCCACACCCCTGGTCTCACCAACTGGTCTCCTATGAGAACCTTCCCATATGTCTTTTTCATACTGCAGACATCCGGGGCTCTGGGCGAGCATCTTATGCAAATATTCTTTAAGGTTGAGTTCATATGTAGCAGTAGTGCTAAGTGGTGTGCTGAGGAAAAACAAGTGAAGGGATGGAAGCCAGAAGGCTCTGACTCTGCCACTTGCTGTGCCTGTGAATTGGACCAAACCACTGAACTTTCCTGAACTCCGTTTCCCATCTGTTAGTAATGGTTATAATTTGAGATTTTTGCAAGCATTTATTAGAGACGTTGTACACAAAATCCTTAGCACAGGGCCTTGCAGAGAACAAGTAGGTGTTCATGGATCTACCAAAGGAGGTGAGAGTGGAGGAAGGAACAATTCTCTGGATCAAGTATCCCAGTGTTGTGGAAAAGGAAAGAGTGTCACATCAGGACTAAAGATGAGAGTAGGGATATTTATGGGAAAGACCTCAGAGAGCTGATGTATGAGATCAGTTGTGAAGAATAAACATGCAGAGTGCTCTGGGGAAGTGCTTCTAAATGGAAAAGGGCAGATTTTCAAAGGCCTTGGCTTGAAGCAGGCTTTCAAACCCTGGGGACTGTGAGTAATGCAGAATGGATGGTCCCAGGCTGTCAGGTGGGGAGTGTGACTTTGAGACAGGAGAGCTTGGCTCGCGTGGTGTTGAGTAGGGTCTTGGGTATTGTGTTCTGTGAGTGGTCTGAGGATGGAGAGCCATCAAAGGCTGTAACCACAAGGGACATGATAAAATACCCATTTTGGAAATGTGGTGTATATGGGATGGGCTTAGAAACTAACTAGTGGGAGGAAATGAGCTCTGACCCAGGATAATGATTGCTTCCACATTCCCCATAAATCCTAGCACAGTGTTGAATGCATAGTAGATTTTACAGAAAAACTTCTTGATGGATTTGAGCAAAATCTATTGTTTTCCCAGGCCCATCTCCTTCATGATTTGCTTATCATTAATATATTGTTTCAGTGTGAATTTGATCATCTTCCCCTCCATTATTATTATTTTTTTTTTTTTTTTGCGGCACTGGGGATTGAACTCACGACCTCACACTTGCCAGGCAGGTGCTTAGGCCACTGAGCTAAATCTCCAGCCCTTGTCTTTTTGAGACAGGGTCTTGCTATGCTGTTCAGGCTGGCCTTGAGCTTACTTTGTAGCCCAGGCTGGTCTCAAACTCACAATAATCCTCCTGTCTCAGCCTCCCGAGCGCTGGGATTATAGGTGTGCACCACCAGACCCAGTCCCTCCATTATTTTTGAGCTTCACTTTAATTGTTTACCCTGGCACTTCCAGTGGCCAAGAAGCACACATCCTGGAGGTCAGTAGCCTGAAAGAAAGCGGAATCTGAGCAAGATCTCTGAGGACATCTAAAAGTCATGATATCTGTGTCATTACCCACAGGCAGTGCTCTGGAGTCCAAACCATTTGGCTCTCTGGAACTTTCATGATTTAATACTTTGCCATCTGGAATGCATAGAACAGCCGTATCTTTAGACTAAAGAGCCCAGGCCAAGTTGCTCTCGATTGGGGTTGTGTACACCTGAGTGGAAGTTAAACAGATGTGGAAGCATGGGGTGTCATGACACTGATTTGGCTTGGACCAGAGGCATGAAGATGCCGCCATTCCCGTGAGACACCATTGTGACTGGCCCCTCCAGTCAAGGCTGTACAGCAGGCAGCAGCTGTTTCTGTCACAGCCAGGACGTTGGCTG
>RJWT010021980.1:0-17372 GCA_004365215.1 Cuniculus paca
GTTCTCCACTTTTCCTCTCTGCTTAATTGTTTGCCCTGCTTGGTGGTTTCCTTCTGCTGTTATTCTTGGAATTGTAGTCATCTTTATCTCTTTCTTCAGTATCTTTTAGTACTCTTTGTAGTGTTGGTTTGGTGGTCATGGATTTCTTCAGTTGTTCTTCGTCATGGAAGTATCTTATTTCTCCATCAATTTTCAAAGATAGCTTTGCAAGGGACATCAATCTGGGTTAGAATTTGTTTTCTTTCAGGTCTTGAAATACTTCACTCCAAGCTCCTCTTGATTTGAAGGTTTGTGTTGAGAAGTCTGCCATGATTCTGATAGGTTATCCTTCATAGCTGATCCATTTCTTTTCTTTGACAGCTTTTAGCATTCTGTTGTTGTGCTGAATTTCTAGGATCTTAATTATTATATGTCTGGGTGAAGATTTATTTTCATTATGGCTAGTTGGAGTACTATATGCCTCACTTATATGTATATCAGCTTCTTTTCCTATGCTTGGAAAATTTTCTGTTATTATTTTTGTGAATAGTTTTCTTGTGTCACTTATGTTGACCCTTGATTTTTTGTTGACACCTACCAGTCTCATATTGTTTCTCTGTGTGTCATCTTGCAGCTGTTGAGTTGTAGCTTCCTATTTCCTTGTTATTTTTAAGAGTTCTTTTCTTTCATGAACATAAGCTTCTCTCCTGTCTTTAATGTCTAAGAGTCTATCTTCGGCTTCATTCAAGCAGTTTTTCCAGCTTTCAATGGAATTTTTAATTTCCTGAATATCCCTTTGAATCTATTTCATGCATCCTAATTCTGTCTTTTATTGTTCATTTAAGGTTCCTATCATTATCTTATGTTCCTCTATTTTTTTATCTAGATCTTCTTTAGATACACTCAACATTTCTTTCATAATGTTTGTCATTGATTTTTTTTTTTACCTGAGAGTTTATTTCTCATTTGATTTCCTCTATAGCTTCATGGAGTTGTTTCTTCACTTTAGTTGCTATCATTTCAGAAAATTCAGTTGTGTGATTTCCATTGTCTTTCATTTCAGTGTCTCCTGAGTTTGTTTTTGGTGAGCTGGAGGACTGATACTGCACTTTGCACTTTCATTTTGTCATTTTTCTCTGAGACCTGTGCAACTTGCCAGGCACTCTCCCAGTGGATTGCACTGGGATACTGGGCTGGGCAGAGCCTTGGTCTTCTACCACCCATGTGACTGACCAGGGCATAACCCCAAACTATGGTGCCAGGGCTTGCGCTATGATGGGCAGAGCTTGAAATCCCCATGATCCACCTTCTAGGCTGGTGGCTTCCTGATGGATGGCTCTGGGCTCTGGACTGTGCAGGGCTTAGTACCTCTGGGACCTGTGCAACTGGACAGACATTTCCCTGATGGATTTTCCTGGGATGCTGGGCTGGGCAGAGCTCGGATCCTCTGGGACCCATGCAGCTAGCAGGGATGCACACCCAGAGTATGGCGCCTGGATGGGAGGAGTTCAGAACCTCTGGGACCCCTGCAGATAGCCAGGACACATCCTTGGAGTTTAATGCTGGAGATTGCACCTGACTGGGCAGAGTTTGGATCCTCCAGGACCTGAGTGGCTAGCCAAGGTGCACCCCCCAACTGTGGCACCTGGGCTTTTTGTGAAAGGAACATTGTCAAAATAATTTTGTGCATATCTATTCTTATATAGTTTTCATTGTAGCTATAAATCTGCTAAGAATTGTACAACAGGCTTAAAATAGTTTTTTTCTTCCTCACTGGTGGAAACTATAAGAGTTGTGTTACTTCAAGTCTAGAGTACATTTAGGCAAAGTTACTGAGTTGATCATCTAAAGACAATTCATCTTTGGGTAATTGGCAGCTGTAGGAAAGTTATGAGACCATTCGGCTTTTATTTTGCAGTTTCCCCTGATACAAACTCACCACATCTCAATGCTAAGAAGCAGAATTCTCTGCCCATTCTGAGTGCTGTTATAGTGTCACCTGGGCTCTAACTGATCTGTGGAGCAGAGATAGTCTCACTGCTGTCTGCTCCCTTACTAGTTGAAAAATGATTTTAGTTAAAGAGGAAAGGAGGCCTTGTTTGCCATCGGGCATTGTGCTCCAGTGTGTTTATCCCTGTTAATTTGATTTGGTTTGCCCTTTTAGAGGGTCTGTGAATGCTTCAGGGATATAGAGATGGCTTAACCGTGGATGATAATTTGTCACAACAATGTATTTTTTCTGAAGACTCTTTCATCACTTGTATGGTTGCTATCAAAACCAAGCAGATACCAAGATGAAGACACACAAATTGGCCAATGATTAAGAAAGATTAAGCATAGCTTTGTTAACTCTTTTAGGCATTAGCTAACACTACTTAAGAATTCATTTCCCTCTGCTTCTCTTCCCTTTGTTGTTTCCTTTCCATCCTCATTATAAATAGCTGGAACATTATATGGAAAGGAAACAGCCGGCCTTGTAGTGGTGGAAGGTGGGGACAGGTGGGTAGATTCAACGCAGTCAGAAGAGTTTCTTCTCTTCTCTTACTCCCACTCCCATTAGAAGTTTTTACTTAAATGGTGATGTAAAGCATGTGAAAAAGAAATTTAAAAATTAGTCAATAGGAAGAATTTACTACATAATCACCTGCTGGCTGGGCTGGATGGTGTTTATGGGTGTTTGTATATGTGCACAGAGGTGTGGCAGATAAGGGTGGGTGGTGTTAGTGAGGAGTAGTGTACATGTCTGTATTTCATCAGGAGCTAAGTCAACTTAAATATCCTAACCCCAGATTCAGAACTGAATCCTGCTAGTGTGTGTGTGTGTGTGTATGTGTGGTGTGTGTTGTGTGTGTGTGTGTGAGAGAGAGAGAGAGGTGAGAGAGAGACAGAGACAGAAGTTACAAAGCAGAATAACTTTCCCATGAATCATGGAATGTGATACTAAACAAAAGGAAAGGCACAGCCCATGCATAAGGATTGTGAAAATGGAATCATAGCAAAGGTGGGGAAGGTATGTTAACTACAGGGAGATAGGTAATGACAGTAGAAACTACACTGGTTTTGCAAAATCCTTGAAGTTCATGGTTGGAAAGGAAATCATGTAGGGGAAGAAGTTATGTGGAAATATAGCTTCTTCAGATTATGCCCTTCCTGATATCGTGTTATTTGAACAAGCTGTACCTGTTGATTATTGATCTGAGAAAGTCATGCGTAATGAGCAAAATCAGCACTGGTCACCTCAGCTTCAGGTGTCTTCAGTCTTGAGGGCATGCTCTGACTTCATGCTCCTTTGACTGTCAGAGTAAGACACTCAAGTTACTTTGCAGTTCTTAGTAAGTCTCTGAAGCCAACAAAGGAAGAAGTTAGCCTGCAGTTATTGTTTCAAAACATAAGTCATGGTCCTTTACTGAAAAGTGAAATAACTATTTTAATGAGTCTTGAGTATTATTAAAAATGAAATACATACCTGAGATTGCTGGTACACACCAAAAATTTCAGCACTCAGCCAGCACTCAGAGGGAGAGATAGAAGAGTCATAGCTTAGTGACCTAACAATCTAGTGATGAGTGAGACCCTCTCTCAAAATAAGAAATAAAAAAAACCCTGGAGATACAACTCATTCTAAAGACTCTGGGTTCAAATCCTAGTACCAAGGGCAAAACAAATCAACAACAGCAATAAAAAGCCAAACAAACAAAACTAAAAATGAAAACCAATGGTAGTTAATAATAGAAAGGAATAGAGAATGCTTTGGTATATCACGATAAATGATGTTACGAGAAACTCTTGTTCCAATGTTGTGTGCAGAGGGGTAGTATGTGACACTTATTTTTCACTGTGTATTCAAAAATGTTTGAACCCTACTGACTTTGTGTTCATGGACAACAGCATTGTAATAGAGTATGGTGAAAAAGAGAAAAACACCAAAACTGCTGCTGGATAATCAGACTAATTGAATTCTAGCTGTGACTGTATTACTAAACAGCAGAGTGGCTATGACCATTCACTTCTCAACTGTAGAGTCAGGGTATTTAGTTAGACACTCTCCAAGAACACTTGCGGCTAAAAATTCAGACCTAATCTTACTCTTACCTGAGAGCCTGACTGGGTATTGAGTAGAGTTGTTCAGAGACTGAGGATGGAAACAGCATTTTCTTTGCTTGTTTCTGTTGTCTTTCAGCCAGAAGGAGCAAACTACAGCCTCTATTTTATTTTAGTAGGTGGACAGGAAAACTAATAACATTCCCTTTAAAGATTTTAAAAAACCTCTCTTGTATTCCCTTTAAAGCTTTAAAAAAAACCTCTACATCGAGAAACCAAAGATTTTTGTATTGATTTTTGTATCTGACTAATAAAACTTGTGGTAGCCACAGCCCATTATATTTTAGTGGTTATTTTTGTTGTTGTTTTTTCGCTCTTATGTCCCTGTCACTCACAGAGGTTGGATCAGCAGGCTATTAGTTTGCCCAATGTGTAATCTAAAGCCCCACAGAACAAGGGCTCACAGCCACTAGACTTTCTGACTGTGGAATTTACTTTTCATTTTTATTCATAGAGCACTGTCAGCCGTGCCTTTAATACTAAAGTGAAAACATAACTGTCTGGTAATGAATTTGAAATCTCTTAAAGAGAACATATTTTAATGTACCCTGCTAGTGTTGGAAAAATACATCACTGTATATTGAAAATGTATCAAATTCCATTTTTTAATGAAGTTTATAATATTTAAAATGGTAGTCATTATACTTTGTTGCTAGACCAAATGATTAGGACTTGTTTTAATATTTCACATCTGTTTTCTTTTATTTTTAAAGAAAGATACTTTGTCTTTCAAAGTAAGGAATGGATGAACAGCAGGAAGAAAGAAATTATTACCAGCAGGACAAGACATATTGTGCCAGTGCTCTTTAAATATGCAGTGGGGAGGCAATTCTTTTGTCACCATTTAAATGTTCCTTAAATTGAGTTTTTGTATGCTAATGAAAATAAATCCTAGTCACTGTCCTTTATTGAGCCTCCATCGTACAAAATCTAGGATTTGAGAGCACAGTTGGGTTTACGCTCTTCAAAGAGCTTTACTTGTGGGAGGCACTGTATTTCTAAACGTAAGATGTCTCACATTTTATACACTTTGGCACTATGTTTGATTCCCCTCCTTCAGCCTTACACTTGATACAGGTATCAGAAGTTTCTAACTAAAACACCATGTCCCCACCACACCCAAAGAAATCCTGCATTTAATCTTGAAGTGTTCAGAGAATAAAAACATAGCAGCTGGCTCTGTTCTACAATGCTGTTCAATTAGTTTTTTTCCTTCTTACCCAGGTCAAACAACTTTTATTCTACATAAAATCTATCAATTTCTCCTCTGTTAGCAATTTCCTATGCACATTTGTGATATATTATGGACAGAGTTTAAAAATTATAGATCCAAATTTTCACTCCAAAGTAGTGCTTTGACTGATTATTATAGTAAAAAAATCTCTTTATCTGGGAATTGGATTCTAGCCTCCAATTTTGGCTTCAGAAGTAATAATAAAAACGGTTACAAGATCCTTCTTGAATAACAGGCTACTTGACATGAGACAATAGCAGATAAAACAACGTATCTCCCCTCTGCAGGTCTAGATTTAATCTTATGAATACAGCATATTTATTATTATAGCACTTTTCAATGTGTTATCGATCAGAAAACATGAGGCTACTATTCCTAGTTACTTGTAAATACTTCACACAGTGCTTTGCCTGATGAAAATTTTTTTAACAATGGTGTACTTGGTAAATTTTCCACAAGGTCTAAAGTTACAAATAAAGAAAATACCAATTACATTTAAAGCTATTTCTCCTTGTATTACATTAGAAAACCTCTAATAGCTTCTGAGCATGATTGTCTAATATTTTATTCAGGTCTTGTTTAGAAACACATTGAAATCATTACCTGACTTTCAAGAAAGAAGTTCTTTTTCCAATTAAAAGCAAACCCATTGGCATGCCCAAGCTCTTATTTCTTTTGCCTACAAAAGCTCATTTGACTTTCAGATCAGGTTATAAAAGATATCAACCATAGAAAAAGAATGTTCCTGGAAGTAACTCTTTTAAAAGTTGGTTGAGGTAATATTTACTTCAAAATTAGCTGTTTTGTTTTCATAACATGATCAACAAAATAACCAAAAATACATACTGCCTAGCACCTAGCATTGTACTTTGCATTTTCCAGGGCTCATTAGTTTTCTTTAGAATAGTGATAAACAAAATTCTGCAGATGAGAAGCTCATAAAACATATCACTTTAAAATGAAAGTTCCCAGATGTTACTTTTGGAAATTCTAAGCTAACACACTGTTTGTCACACCTGGGCAAGTCTATGCAAGTGAAATGGGAGATCCTAAGATCTGAATTATTTGTAGATATGTTAAACCTTAACATGGTGATCAATCCTTCACTGTTAGAGGAAACTAAGGATAAATTTTAGCTCCAAAGTGTTAGTCCTAAAATGGTAAAGAAAAACAGGTGATTAATATATTTTGTGGCATTTGTTGAACACTGGTGGAATTCAAACCACAAATTATTTGTAAAAATTTCTTTCATTAATGATATCTCACCTTGAATATGTTGTCCCCCACTCCATTTACTGAATGCTTTTGTGTCAAATACAAAGAGTCAAAGAAAAATGCAATACAAATTCTCTTGACTGTTGCTTTCCCAAAACAGGTAATTCACTGTATTTTGGAAATAATTTTGTAGTTTGCAATGACACAACCTTGTATTTTTTCAGATTTAAAAGAAGGGTACATGTGTCTGAGAAGATTGAGATAACACTAAGTAAGTGTAAGGCCTTTCTAGTGTGCAAGATTCAGCTTTGCTTCAGCAGACAAATGCTTTGCAAGATCAATGACTGTACCATATGATTCCTGAACTTGTTTTCTATTTTCTTATGGTGTGGCTGATGTCTATGACCTAAAGATATACTGTAATTTTGCCTTATCATACTTGATGGAATAGCATTAAAACAGCTCTATTAAGTTTTGTTAAAAATTTTTGGAATCTTAGAATAATATAATATTTCAGTATGATATTACAGATACACAAAAAATTCCAAATCAGCCCATCAAGCACTGAACACATTTTAATGACTTTCTGAACAGCATCAAAATAACATCCATAACCAAGTAAATTCAGTGAATTTTATTTTGAACTTCTGATTACTTTATGAATCAAACTAAAATAAAAGATATTAGAAAAATAAATAGATGCATAAATCTTAAAGACCATAAATTTCTGGGTGAAGGCAAATTTTAAAAGATACTTGGGCAAGTATTTATGATTGATATTATGTTAGTTACATGTGTTTTAAACATGTAGTCAGCTTTTCCCTGAAATTTTCTTCCTTTGTAGAACACTGTAGATGTTGAATGCTACAAAAATATCATTAAATTCCTTCATAGTGGTCTCAACTATATTTTATAAATTATTTATTTTTTCTTTTTGTCTCCTATTAATAACATCCATTAATTAATTAACAATTTGAGTTCAGCAGGTCACTTTATTAATAACATTATCTGTGACTGTTGTGTTAATTGCAGTATAATGTTAATCTTGGTCCCCTTTTTACTTTTAAATCAATAAAAGCATGTTAATGATTTATAAAATATAAGGAAAATATAAAATTATTCAATGTGTTATCATCTTGAAAAATCATTATTGACATTTTGCAAATGCACATGAATAAGAGAATAAATATCACTCGATTGCTGTTTGTCTCTTATAATATGTGTTGTCCTATGGTCTGATAAACTAAATAATATAAACAAAGGAAAAGGGGGAGTTCAGCTGCTCATGCGATGATGAGTGCTTCGTCTCAGGAATACTTGAACAGAAGCTTGTTGATTTCCCAGAAGCAATTGGTAGGAAGGAGTGCTGATGAGGTAGAAGGGAGAATATGTGTCTAGGCCCTTCTATTTTTGAATTTCCATAATCCTTTCAAACTCCATAGTTCCTGCTGAGGTAATTGTTATCTCCTACCGATGGTCTATCAAGAAAGTTGATGACTGAAAATGAGTGGAAATAGGGAGATTTGGTCTACCCAGGTAGGGCGAGGGCTTCTTTCCCAGGGCATAATTGCTTTCAATGCTTTCATATACAAATAAAAAACACCAGGAAGAAAATGCTCACCAAAACCAAAGGAAATTTATTGTGTCATATAGTAAGAATTCTGTAGATAGCTTTCTCATGGTTGGTTAGCAGCCCAAAAATCCACTCAAGGCCCTTTTATCTTTCCGCATCATCCACAGTACATACGTTAGCTTCCTCGTCGGAAGAAGCCCACAGTGGTACCCACATAGATCCTCTTGGTACAATGTGTCAAAGATAGAAGGAAACGTTGGGGCTGGAGTGGAATATGGAGTGACAAAACTTCTATCCTAGCAGATGCCTTTTATGAGAGTGAAAAAGGTTTCTGTGTGCCCTATAGTAGACAGTACTGGCTTCTAGGAAAAATAGAAATTAAATATATTAAAATTCTACTACCTGTGCCCTGAGAGTTTTTGGACTTTGTCACTGGGGAAAAAAGGACTAGAAATAGCTGTTGAGCAGGGGACAAAGTGTCTTTGACAGATTTCAAGAGTAGCACTGATCTCACCAAAGGGGGTTCCCAACATAGTGCTTAGATAGACAACTATTAAGATAGACCAAGCACCCCAGAAATATGCTTGGAGTAATTGGTGATGCCCTGTCTTATTTATATAGTTCTTAGCTAAATAGTATACCTGCCAGAGTTGTGCTTCAGTTTGTTCTAGTGATTTCCTTATTTGTTGTGCAGTCTGTAGCTGGCCCAGGGTTCTCTTCATTCTACACAGAGCTATCATAGTCATCCTCCCCATCTTTCCCTTTCACTCCCTATGTTGCTTAAGTCTTTGCCTCTGTTTTCCTTTTTCCCTCTGTCAGTTAATCAAAAGCAAATGCTAAAATGTAGGAACCAGAGGTGATTATAGGAGGACTGGAAGAGCAAGAAGGAGGTGGACATGCGTTGAAGTGGATCTTTGGGAGCACGAATCCTGCTTTCCCTTCCCCAGCATAAGGCAGCTGTTCACCCTGTGGGTGAAACCAGAGAAAGCTAGTGCCAATGGGCAAGGTTGTGACTGACGGATGCCAGTTTATTAACTGAGGCAAAAATAAGTGGGTAAAATAAGAGAAGGGAAGGGAGCAGGACTGCAGTGACTGCTGGATGAGTGAGCTGGGGTCTTCTTTGCTAGGAGACAAGAGAGCTCTTAGTATGTTCCCAGCACAAGGGATTGGCAGGCAGGAAGTGGAAGAGGAGTGGTAATGGGGTGAGTTAAGTGCTTAACAATTGTCACTGTCCCTTCCTGGTGTATGTGCCTTTCTAACTATTAAAACGTGTTTTGAGAGGAATTTTAAAGTATCTCTCACCTGAACTTTGATAACTCACAAGGAAATTGCTCAAGAGGAAATTGCTAAATGAACAAACAAATGAATAAACAAAAACCACAATGTTCTTTAAAGATTTTACTGGAGATTTTCAGCTCCTGTCTTTGATAAAAACCCCAGCAAACCTGAGTGTAGTCCCTGCTTCTCTGCTTGGACACATATAAGCATTTCTTGTGGCGGTTCATAGAATATGTTCTTTTCAATTAGGCTGCATAGCCCTCTACCCCACCCCAAATTCTTGTTATTCTGACATAATTCCTTGATATTTAAAATAAATAGGATTTTGGGATAAGCTCTTAGATTTGTGCATAATGCCTGACATAGAAAAATATTGTTCTGGAATTTCAATGTGTGTTGGAATTCTGAGATAAATCATCTGTGCTGGAATTATATTATTAATTCCAGTTGCTGCTATTTACTAATGAGAATGAACTATTTAAATATTTTAGCAATCAGTACTGCCCTACTGTTGCATACTGTCTAGCCAATAACCCTGAATTCACCTTATGTCAATATACTATCCATATTCTGATTCCCTTTGTGAAAAATATGTCAAAGACAACTGTTAGACAATATTATCTTTTCTGTGACAAAGAATGTATTTCTGAATTTCTACACTTTCATATTTCTTTTAAGGTGTTTACAAATAAGTAATGGGGCCTTACCTTTACAGGTTAAAAATAATTGTTAGTTTTGAGGCAATTTGTATCATTAACTGACAACTTCATGAAAGCTATAGTAGTAGAGAATTACTGAAACGGAATCAGGTACTCTGTTAGATGCTTTATTGGCCTGATAGGAATTTTCCTCAATTTCATTTAATTCCATAATCTTTCACCAAAGCCTGGTTAAGGAATAGCAAATGTGAGACACTGTCTTATGACTGACACTTGGTGAGTAGGGGCTGTGAGCAGGAGCCTGCTAAGTACTCTCCAATTACAGTTTGTGCAATTTTTGCACATATAAGCTAATGTTTGACTTTGGAAAGACTTTGGAAAAATATCAGATAGTGTTTAGTCTGGAAAGCTAGTTTGTACAAACATACCTACTCACATAAATTGTAACTTCACTCCAAAATATACAGAACCCAAGGAAAGAGAGTGAGGGATAGTAGAAGGATTATAACCTTGGTCCATAAAGAGACCCAAGGTGAATTCTACCTCTACCACTTTCTTTAGAGCTCCTTTAAATCTTATCAGCCTTATTTTCTCAATCATTTCCATATTCAATGTTTTTGATTACCTTACTTCAGCAACACAAAAGGTCAGGAGGCATTACAGGCAGATCATAGACCAAGGACTGAAATGGATATCTGCCTGTATGCCACCTGAAATATAGATTGAAGATTAAGAAAGGAAAGAGTGGGCTTTAGTCTAGCATATTAATGCATAGTGGTTAGCCTTACATTACTGAGTTAACAGTATGTGCAAGGTTAAGAGGCTGTCATTTTGCACACTTTTCTTTACACCAGTAAGTTTAATGAAATGAGTTAACTTCTTTACACTTAAAGGTCTACTTCACCATGAGTCATTTTGACTTTAACTTAAATGAAGGGATTCCTTATTCCTGATCTCTTTTTCAAATGCTTTGCTTTTGCTGCTTTTTTGCTTCAATGCATTTTGTACTCGATTCTTTTCTTCCTTTGAGCTTTCCGAGTAAAACGGTTTTTGAATTTCCTCTAACATGATTTAGTTATATTTTGTTCTCCGTTCAGGAGTCTTTTGTGCACTGTCCAGAACTACTGCTGCTTCCTATGTCACTTCCACATTCACTAGCTGCTCTAGGAAAGTTAGGAAGGAAGAGGAAAAACAGCAAAATAGCATTCGTGCACATGTAGTCTTTTTTGAGTCTGGAGAGTATCCTATTGTTTGAGTGGTTTAAATTAAAATGAGTAAAACTGTATTTGTCTTTTCTGTTTTTTAAACAAAAATATATACCATGTCAGAAAAGCAGCTGACACTGAATCATGATGGAATAGTGAAAGTGATAATGCTACTGGAGGTGGCTTTAACTCAACTCCTGGATGGCTGGTGCCCATCTACATCCTCAGCAAATGCATGGGGCCCCAGCTCACAGACAGTGTGTCTGTGTGGACTGATGGGTGTGGAAGGTGGGAGACTGCAAGCAAGCTAGGCAGAAGTAGGATGTGGAACAGTTTGAGCTCAATGAAGGAGAGCTTGGGTATTCCTACTTTAAATTCTGAAAGGCCAAGATATGTATCAACTATGGATGTATAAATGCTTGTGTATGATAGAGCTATCAAGGAGCAAAAACAAGTGAAATAAAAAATCATATTATCACTAAGATCAGACCTCATTTCTAGAAATCATATCTTATAATTTTTAACTGAATGTATAAAATCTATTTGAATCTAATGATTGTGATAAAAGTTGCTTATATTTAAAAATATCTAGGTGAAGGCATAATGCAGAAAGAGTGTTATGTGTTGAGTTCATAAACTTAGGTAGTTTTCTGTTATGAAGACAGACTACATTTTTAAAAAAGTGAAGTCTATTTAAAACTAAAACTAAAACAAAAACAAAACAAAGTACAGACAGTGGAAACGTTGGATATTCTTACATGTGTCTTGGCCTTTCACAGACTAGCATCCATGTTTTCTGTTACTGATACATACTAACTCTCATGAGCAACATGTCTTGGGGGATGCTACTGCAACCATGATAGAGGAAGTGGTCTTAGCATAGCCCATTCATCAGAAACAGCCATCAGACTGTGCACAATGTAGGGAACAACCATTTTAGATATTCAAGAAGGAGCAACACAGGATAGTGATGTGAGAGAGAATGAAAGGAAGTAAGTTGTCTCCATGACTTTCTGCTGGAGCTGGGTTCCTGACTGAAAAGCAGAAAGATGGATACCATGTAGAGCTTGCTGAGTTAGGAGGAAGAGATTAAGAAGTGGTGTGAAAAGGAATTCCGTTTAGGAATCTTTATGAATTTTTGGCTAAATATTAAGCTGTGAGTACAGAAGGAAAGTTTCGGTCAAGCTGTGCAGTTATATTTACAGACCCTAGAGGTCACATACTTCTGAGATATATGAGTTGTGAACAGTCAGGTTCTTGCTACACATTGACATACTGAAAGTCTGGCAACTCTAGACTTAGAATAAGGAATAGTGTAGGATAATATAGACCTATCTTAACAATCAAGGTGCTCCACTATTAAATGACTTCCTCACAGAGTAATACTTTGCATTTTTTAAAGGAAGAAGACAGAATCCTGACTCAAAAAACATAATATCCATAGTACTGAGCAGAAGATAAAGCCTTACTGCATAGTCATAGAAACAAAAAATCATGTAATCATGACTGGGGGGAGGGAAATATAATATAGACAGACCCAGAGATGACAGCAATATGGAAAAGTTTAAAATAGCAATCTAAATATGTTTAAGAATTTAAAAGAAAGATAAATATGTTGAATAAATAGATGGAAAATCTCAAGAGGGAAATAGAAACTATTAAAAATGGAAAATCTGGAACTGAAAAATGCAATAACTGAGATGAAAAATTGATAATATATACTGCATAAATATTGAAAAATTCTTCTCAGCAAAACCTAAGTCTGGGAGAAAATATTTGCTATATATCTGACAATAACTTAGGTCAGACTATGCAAAGAACTTTCATAAATCAATTTTACAAAACAACATAATATTTAAATAAATGAAAAACAGATTTGGAAGGCACTTACAAGAGAAAATAAATAGCACTTAAAACATGTTTAATATCATTAGTCATTAGGCTTATAAAAATTGAAACCACAATAGCTATTAGTACATATTTCTATAATAACTAAATTTTAAAAGACCAGCAGACTAAATATTAATACATATATATAACAATTGGAAACCTCATTAATTAGAAAGGAGTGTGTAAAACTGAGTCATCTAATTTGGAAATCTATTTGACAATATAATTTAAAGTTACAGATAACTGCTATGGTGCAAAAATTCTGCTACATATTTACCCAAGAGAAATGAAAATATAAATTGACAAAACACTTGTTCAAGAATGTTTGTGGTAATTTCATTTTTATCCACCTGAGCCTGGAAACTATCAAAATGTCTCCTAGTGAGGAATGGCTGAATGCTTCCAACGTTTACAATACAACACTTCTTGGTAATAAAATGAAAGGAATACTGATAAACATAATGATATAGATTACTTTGAGAACCAGCAACCTAAATTAATCAATCAGAAAAGTGTGTCTTTATACCTTTTATAATTTTAGAACAGACAAAATTGATCTAGTGTAAAAGAATCATAGCAGGGATTTGCTGTTCCTGGTGTGCACAGGTCTGTGGAAGAATGGGTGGTAAGGTGCATGCAGGAACTCTTTGCGACATAAAAGTGTTCTTTATTCTAACACATTTATGGATTACACAAGTGATCGTACCTATATTTAAATTCTGTGTAATTTAATGAATGAAAATTATATCTCACTTTAAAATAGCTCACAGTTTGGATCACTCAATTCTTTATTCTTTGTAATTTCAGATGAAATTTTGCACTAACCTACGTATTGTATCTGTGGTTTGAAATCTGTAAGCAAAGTAGCATATCTCAATTTTTTACAAGTTTCTCTTAATAATATTGCACTAGACAAAATGACTTAAAGTTTTAGGCATGTCTAATAGGTATATAAAAAATGCTACTGAGCCACCTAATTACAAGATAGCAATCAGCTGTCTTATAACATAAATTTAGGTTGCAGTGTATTATAGCTCTGGCAAAAGCCCAAAGAAAATACTGTTACATTTTGGAAAATGGTTAGAATCTACTGAGTTGAATTAGAAAATGTGCATTCACATACACAGTTTCTCAACAAGAGCTTTGCAAAATTGCCAAGGGTCACATTTCTGGCATTTTCATTGTAGATCACTTCAGCAATTTTTACTCATAGGTTCTGTTTCAACAAACGCTGGTACTCTTTTCTTTGGCTCATCCTTAAAGGAACAAGCTGACCTGAGAATTTTGCCAGAGAAGAGAAAAGAGAAAGAGAAACTAAGAGCTGTTTTTTTTTAAGCCCACACTAAAATGGGAAAAATATTAAACTGGAAGGCCGGGTTGGTGGCACAAGGCAGGGGTGGCTGCCATACCCCACACCCAACCACGACATGGTAAACTGCGCAAATGTGTCCCATTGTTGTACTGTTGTGGAGATAGCAGTTCTCCCCACTCTTTACTCTTCAAGTGTTTCCATTATAGCTTCCTATTTTTAGGAGTTAATAACTAGGCTATAATAATTTGCTTCAGGCTGGCATACCAGGTCTCAGTTAGAGAGTACATTTAGAATAATAGAACTATTTCAGATGCTTTTAGTGTGTGTGTGTGTTTGTGTGTGTGTTTATCATCTAAAAATATTTGCTGTTGCAAAAAATTGCATTTTGTAATGGATTGATTTCTAATGTGATGTAGTCACTTTTATTTGCCTACACCAAATACTGGGGAAAAAAAATCAAGTCACTTAAAAATGTCTTTTTGAAGAAGAAATGTGTTCATTCATAATCATTTCTATTAACTCCAGTACCTAGTGGGTGTTTAATGAGTGTTCACTGACAAGAGCAAAAACAACAATTCTATTTATTGCACATGGCATTGTCTTCACCAGTCTTTTATAAATGTGTTCCTTTAAATGTGATTTATTCTAAAAAGAATGAATTAAAATAACTGTAATATTTTAAACAATGTTTATGGCATACCAAGATTCTCTTAAATGTGAATCTCAGAAAGTAGAATATCATGAGTTTTGTGAAGTTACAGTTCGTTTTAAAGGATTTGCCTTTTTGAGGAAGTGATCTTCTTGTCTATTTGTTTTGAAGGTATTTTCTTGAGCACCAAATATTTCTGAAACTGTCCTGCTTGGCTTTGATTATCTGTCACATTCTGGATCTTACACTTTTTGACTGGTAGTCTTTCTGAGTCGACTGGATTCTCATTCCAGCACAAACCCCTTCTTTCATTACCATGGATCACTCTCCTTCAAGTAATCAAGAGAAACTAAGTCCAAGGATTTGAGTTCAGTATCACAGACTTACCCATAAAGATGTATAACCAGTTCCACATAGGATCAGTGTTTGACTACAACGCCAGCTGTTCGGTACCATTTTTACACTTCAAAATACAGTAATATTTATTTAATATCATTTAATAGTAATCTATTTCATAAAAATTTATGGTAATCTGTTAGTGACTGAGTTTCTCATTTCTAGTGTAGTTTAATTAATGTACCATTTGTTTTTTTAGTAGTATTACTCTATGTTGACTAACAAGGGTTTCTGTGTACCAACATGAAGCAGATACCCATCAGTTGCTTCCAAATGTTTTGTTAAGCTCTTGCATTTACATCTAGGGTCTTTCTTATAATGATTTTAATGTATTGTGGGCAGTATGGGTGTCTTAGTTACTTTCCTTAGTAATGGAATTTGATACCTGCCACCAACAAATTAAAGGAGAAGAAAGTTATCTTGGCTCACATATTTAGTCCATGGTCTGCTGGCTCCAAGGCAGAAAGCATGTGATAAAGTGGCATGGCAGAGGGGCACTGTGGAGGAAAAGCGTCTCATATTCACCATGACCAGGAAACACAGAGACAAGGGAGGAAATGGGAAGAGAGACAAACTCTTCAGTTTAGGCCCTTGTGATTCTTCTCTTCTGACCAAATCCTAGCTCTTGATAGCAAGTCAGCTATAAACTCTCATAATACACTTTCCAAAGGCCCTGCCACTGAGTGCATGAGGCTTTGAGGGGACATGCATATACAAACTATAACAAGAGATCTGATTATTTCTCATGTGGACGTCCCATTATCTCAGCACTATTTACAGAAAGGACCATTCTTTTCCCACTGCTCGGTCCAAACACTTTAATCAGAAATCCTGTATGTGTTCTGGCATGGTTATCTTCCTAAGCTTTCTATTATATTCTGTTGGCCAAGACATTCATTCCTGCTCTAACAGTACATTGTCTTAATACTGTAATTTATTGTAAGTTTAGAATTCTGTAATAATATTTTAAACAAAAACTTCTACCTTTTTCTTTAAAAAATATTTTGGCTCTTCTCAGCTCATTGTATTTCCTTTCTAAAAAATTATAATATTTTAAATTGATAGACAATATTTATATATATTTATGACATAGAATGGGATGTTTTAGTGTATGTATATAGTATGGAATTACTAAATCAAGCTAATTAATATATTTATCACCTCTATTTTTTGGTGATGAGACGTTAGGTGTTTACTCCCATAGCAATTTTGACATATAAAGCACATCATTACTAACTCTAGTCATCTTGCTGTGTGAGTAATTTTATGACTGACTTGCAAAACTACACACATACATGCAAACATTTGTCAACGATGCTTGGGAAACTTTACATTTTCAATATTATGTTCTCCAATTCATGAAGATGATGTAAACTTCCATCTATTTAAGTGTTCTTTAAAGTAAATTAGCATAATTTTTCATTGTAGAACATGCATGCATCAGTTGTATTTATATACAGATATTTAGTATTTTTGAAGATATTATACATGGTGACTAAAAAATGTACTCATATTCTACTACATTGACACTGCCACATAAAAACAACAGAATTTTTTGCACCCTTGCTAAAACATGATTAATACTATAACCTGTAGATTTTCAATTTTTTACATATGAAATGAAATGTTAACTGAGAATAATGACAATTTTAATTTCCCTTTTCTAATTTTACACCTTTTATTTCTGTTTCCTGCCTTTCAGTGCACTTCAAGAAGTAGAAGTGCATGTGGTAATATGTGATATTGTGAAGTCCAAAGGAAAGCTTTGGAATTCTGACCATGATAAGACTCTTGCCATGCTTTTTATTTCTTTTACTTTTTGAATTAGCTTTGATTAGATTGAGGAAGCTTCCAATTTCAGACTAAGCTTGGTAAGAAATT